>CANYCX010274058.1:0-11501 GCA_948193385.1 Breynia disticha f. nivosa
GATAGAAATATACCTATTGAGCCTAATGTGTTCGATGAAATGCCTAGGTTATTATTGCCTTGCTTAGTTTAGTGTATAACGAGAGTAGAATACTTACTAGGTTTAAGGGCGCAATTTTGAGCATCCCGAAAGGGACTCTTAATTGATGATAGCGCGAGAGAACACCATCATTGATCTCAATCCCATTAAATAACCAAGCTTAACCTCTATTGAAAACTAAGTTGGCCCAACACCTTATATTGTTAATTTCTATTTTCATACTACTTGCATTTAGATCCTAGTTAATCAACTTGAAACCCAACCTTCACTTATGTTGATTGCTTTCTTTTGTTTATTTTTATGCACCGAATCAATTTAGATACTCGTTTCTCGAGAGATTCGATCCTAGGAGATATACTTACGTGGTAAAACTACACTGGCCTAGTGCGCTTGGTAGATATCGTTCCCACACACTAGAAATTATGATTCTTAAAACTTAAATTGAGAAACTTAATTTCTACTGAAAATTTCTTTCCTAAGAAATTCATTTTTAATCAAACAAACAGAGCCAAAATTTAAATATTCGGATTTTACTATGACAGGACAACACGTCAAGACATTATGATGGGCTTTTTATTGAATAATTTTGCGATTTATTTTTTGCCAACATTTTAATGATTATGATTCTTTATTAAGAACTTACACCTATTGGTAAAAATTAGAATACAATCAAGTAAAATCTAACTTAATTAGTAAGCAAACGATTTTGACTATATATATATAATGTTTATAAGGATTTGTTTGAAGTTTATGCCAAAAACCATTGTTATTGTATAAGAAAATTTGTTTCTAAAATTTTTGTTGGAAAATCAAGTAGCAATTTGGTAGCATATTATAAAAAATTTAGTGTTAACTTTAAATCTATTTCAAAATTCGGGAAAAAATATTACTTTCATTTATTCAATGGAAAAAATATAAATCCGAAGGAAAATATTAAATTAAAACTTTGAATTTTTGAATAATATTTACATTAATTTGTAATGATAGTTAATACTTTTATTGACAAATTTTTATCATAAAATAATATATTAAATATTTGAAATTTCATTAAAATTAATTTAAATTAAAAATATTTTGTTAAAAAAGGTAAGTATTATGCTTAAAAACAGTTTTTTGCTTTTGATAAAGCATAAAATGACGACTTTTCCATAGGGCAGTTTTTTCACCGAAACCGTTTTATGTAAAAGCAACTTTTTAGTGTTTTCAAACTCCTAAAATTGTTTTTATCACTCAAAATTTATTATGGTTCGCTAAAGAATAATGCCAAAATGAGCTCTAAGTTAAATATAAAAGAAAATGCACAAAATACAATAAGAAGATCAAAAGATTCTTTTTTAAAAAATATCAATTTTAGAATTGGTCGTTCCTGTTTGCAGAATGAGGAGAAATTTCTTTCTTCCTTGGAATAATCAACACAGACTATAACCTTTACTAATGTAGCTTACAAAGCAGCTAATCCACATCTAGCTTCACAAGTCAACATCTTTTACTTGACGAATGAGGTTAACAACGTACGAAATGCAGTTTTTGCAGCCATTCTTCATCTATGCATACAAGATGAAAACTATTCCATCATTTCTTGCAAGGTGGTGGATTTTGTGTGCCCTTGTATATGATTTTAGCATTTGAATACTCAGACAAAATCGATTTGCCTTTTCCTGTTTCACCTTTGAAGCTCAGATTAATGTTGTCCATATCAATTCCAGTGCAAGGGAAAACGTGACTGCAAATGAGACTTACTGTAACGTCTGAAATTGATGTACCTTTAATGTTGTTGAACTTCACATTGCTAACCTTCACTCGAGATGGCTACAACAAAAACAAAAGTTATCATATAGTAAATTCTAGGATTGGTTATTATATAAGTGATGTTATAATAATTATAAGTCTCACCTTGCCGCCTGTCTTAAGTCCTGGAGTTCTTCTTTGCACCATATAATTGATCAATGATGATTGGATTTTTAACATTATCCATGATAATGTCTTTGAAGTGGATAGCAATTGCATTTCCTGGAGGCAAATCGACAAATGTTTTGATTCTGACTCCATTATTAGTGTTTGGCAATGTACAATTTGTCACGTAAACACCATTAACATCCGCCTCATTTTCTCTTTTGCCAAGACTCCAATACTATCAATTTGAAAACGAAGAAAATTAAAACCAAACACATGGAAGAACTTGATGAAAGTAGCCGGTGGAAGAAACTATTGGAATTTACCTAAGGCCATGTCCTGGACCACAGAAAACATTGGTAATGTTGGCATTGACAACACCTTGCCCAATAGAAACACAGTCATCTCCGGTACCTATGTGGCTATCTTTGATAATGACTTTGTCTGTGTCGTTGAGATGGATGCCGTCTGTATTTGGAGACTCAGTCAGAGCAATTATAATCAAATTATATGCTTGACAGTTTTTACAGTCTGTTACATGAAAGTGGAAAAATTTACTGTCGATAGATTTGATGTTCGAAACAAAGGCACCAGTGACATGCATGAACTTGATCGACTACAATGCCACAAATTAATTAGAAATGATAAAGAAATACATGTTTGGAAGAGTATTAATTAATCACTAAATATTAAAAAAATCCCAAAACTTACTGTTGGCATGTTGCAATCTGACCCTTTCTTGCAATCATTGTAAGCCCAGACATCTGCACCTTTTCCATCAAAAGTTCCTCCACCAGTGAATGTGACACCATTTTCTATTCTTGTAAATAATATCCATTGATCATCAGAATATGCACTAAGATCGCTTGTGGCTATGACAGTTCCTTGAACTTCAACAACTATCGAAATGTTGCTTTTGCAGGGTTCTTGAAACACAACTGGTGATATCACAAACTCCCCTTTTGGCACAAGAACCTTGGATGGACTAGGGTTTTTTTTGCATGCTGCAACCCATGCTTGCATAAATGCCTGCAAATATTCCAATTTCTCAGTAATAAATGTTTTAAGAGTTAAAAATTTTCAACGGGGTACTAATTTTTCACGAAAAATAGTTTGGAACTCACCGAGGTACTGTCTTTCTTGCCATCACTCTTTGCACCGTATTTAGTAACATCAAAAACTTGGACTGAATCACCATTAGATTTAGGATTAACACCAAGAATGCGACGATTTGGCATACTATCAATATTGACCATTCCAGAAAGTAAAACCAAGCCTAAGAGTAACGTAGGCTTCACAATAAAAAATGCTAAAATGGCCATGGTGATCACCTCAAATTTAAAAGTGATTAGTACTTGTTTTACTTTTTATTTGTTTGCCAAACCTCTTGTGTTGATGGTTACACAGAAAGGGGAATCAATTTATACTTTTTTGGCTCTAACATCTTTTGTTTATTGTTTTCCTATTTATTGCTAACTCCAACAGAAATGGATATAATGTGAAAGATAATGTGAGATTGTTTCTTCAGTTTGTATGGGTTTTATGATGCCTTCCTTTCAAGGAATCCTAAAATTTTGTTAAAACTGATAATTCAATCTGTTTTAGATGTAATTGCTTCATAGAATGTTCACTCAAACAATACAAATAATCCCCTCTAATATTAATTTAATTTAAACAAAACTTTAACTCTGTTTGGTTGGCAACTTTCCATTCACATATTTTCTCTCCCACATTCTAAAATTATTGCTAATCATAAGCAATCGAATTCGGTGTTATATGTGGGAAACTTGAACAAAAAGCCTTGTTTATTATGTTCTCAAAGATGTTCATTTAAGTTCGCCAATGCTCATCATGGTGAAACGACTTCAACAATCTAGCCATCAAGAAGGATATGTTTAGCTTACTTATTAATGATTTGATTGTACTAATTTTTTAGCTTACCTATTAATGAATTTCCCAACAAAATAGATCTAGGCAAAGTCCAAAAAATGAACAAGTGCTTCTATGGTTCTCCAAATTCTTGTGTTAGGTTGATTCGTTTAGTTTTGTATTTTTATAATAAATTATGATTTTTCATTAATTTAGTTCATTATTATTCTTTTTTGAAAAGAAGATATTATCTTTGTAGGCATTCATTTGCATTGGAGGCATATACTTTGAACAAACATAGTCGCTTTTTATGTCTCAGTTGTATCTTAATTCGATGAAAATATTATTGAATTCAAAAACTTTTTTAAAACAAAACTCATTTAAGCGTCAGTTTGAAATTTTTGTTATAAGTTATTATTACAATATAAGAAAATTTTTTCCTCAAATTGTTGTTGAAAAATCTAAAAGAAGAATATTAAATCAAAACTTATAATTTTTTGTAAAATATTTATTTAATATTTTAAATAATAATTCATATTTTAATTGATAATTTTTATAATAAAATAAATTTAAAATTGTTTTATTAAAAAATGTATTATCCTTAAAAATAGTTTTCTGATTTTTAAAGATGGAGATTTGATTTTTGTGTATGGTTGAAATATGTAGAGTGTGAGAATAATAGTAAAACTTGGATAGTTATAGGAATGATTTGGTTTCCTATATGATTAGAATGTCATGTATGCATGTACGGGAGAACTAAATAGCCATGAACTTTGGGAAAAGTTAAGAAGTTGAAATGAAGCGATATTTGATTGCAAATAAAACCTTAACTGCAAATATGTTCTCTAAAAGCATATTATATACTCATTTCTTCATGCGTGCAAAGCAATTGTCTCATTTAAATGTCTATACCTTTGGTGGCATCACACAAAGGTTGTGAGTAATCGAGCATAAAGGTATAGATGAATTTAAATGTGAGAGAATTTAGAGTAATGTAAAGAATCATAAATATATTTTGAGAGGTATGCTCATACCTACTTAAAGTAGTACATTTCCTATTACAAAGTTAGATTACATCCAAAATAGAGAAGGATGTTCGCAATGCAACATCCACAATGGTTTTGAGAAAACCCAGAATGGTGTGAGAGGTACATTTACCCTTTTGAGGACATGTATATTTTAGTTATGTGCGTGGATGTATAAAACATGAACTTGACAAATTTCAAGGATGAAATTTTTATAAGAAGAGGAGAGTTGTAATGCTCCTAAATTTCATCCATTAATGTTAAATTATTAATCAGAATAGTATTGGAATAGATAAAAAGTTTTTGACAAAAATTAGCAAAAAACAACAAGCCATCCAACTATATTACCAATTACACGGACAATGACCATGTAATTGCCTATGTAGTTGATCAAAAACCCAAAAATTGAAGAACAACAAACAAGTGGTTAATCCAAATTTTAAAACTACACAAACCTTTACACTATCATTAGTGTACATGTAATTGCCCATTTAACGAGTTAATGACAAATAAATAGGAGTATTTTGACTGGAATAAAATTCTCACAACACAGGCACAATCCTAAATCCTCACCCACATCCCTATAACTACACAAGCCTCTCTCAATACATAAGGCTGATTTTTACACAAAAGTCACTCCTCAAAATCAAAACCCAATATTTAAAAAGTATCATTCACAATATGGGAGCATTAAATCAAAGATTTTGGGTTTTCTAAATTGTTATTTTATGTTTAATGGAAAGTTTAGAAATTATTGAACTAGGGTTGTGATTAACGATTATTGATTTGAATAATGATGAGCTTGTTGAGTGTTAGTTGTATTTTGATTTAGATGGATAGGAAAATGTTAAAATGGAAGTGGGACTTTGATAAATGATATGAGATGATGGGTTTTTGTTTAGGATGAATATTAAGAATGGCGATTTAGTGTCACTAGGTGGATTTATAGAAAAAGGGAAGTAATATAGGGGAATGGGTTTGTTAGGGTTTGCCTTTGGGTTACAAAAGGAATGATTTTTAAGATGGTTAAAAAGAACAAAAGTTAGGTCTTGATGTTGTATGTAGGAAAGTGAGAAAATGGTTCATGGAATGTGTTATGAATGAATTTGATTGTAAAAGGAGGAAACTTTGGAATGGAGGAAATAAATTGAGGATTTGGAGTTTTTGTTAATTAGAGAAAGAATGAATAGAGGAACGAAACAAATAAGCTTAAAACTTAAGATTTAAAAGCAATTAGTTGTTATGACTGATTGCTAATAAATTGTATATAAAATTTTGTCAGAAGTTGAAACGAGGAGGTTTAGGAGTTCTTTTTGGAGAGGCACACTTAGCTTCAATTCGATGTAAGTGTATACTCAACACTTACCTAATGATCAATTGCATCTTCTACGATTAATTATATTTTAATTAATTGCATGTGAAATAGAATGTTATTGCATGAAATTTTAAAATGGTAATGATGTAATAATTGGTGCTTGTATGTTTGCTAAAGAGTGTGATATATTTGAGGTGTCGTGCTTGAAATAAATGTGTGGTTTGTGTTACGGATAAAAGGAGAATTACTGAATTGTATATAAATATTATGTATTGGATAATATGAATGGTATATTAGTGTGTTGGACATGATAATTGAAGAGAATAGAAAGTTAATTATGTGGTAAGAAATTGTTATGAAATATAAAGTGATTGATTTAAAGTTTGAATATGGTTGAGATGGTATGAACTTGATGTGGTTATATGTTTGAATTGCATACAGTCATTTATGTCATTATTTTTCACAATGCATTAAAGGCATCGTTGGACACATAAACATGTAGAGGCATCATTGGAAGTGGAGGTCACGTAGAGGCATAATTAGACACATAGGATGATGAGCATCTAAGGATGTAAAATTTGATGCATTTAAACAAAAAGTGTACCAAAGGGAACATGGGTGCCAATGGGTGCAATTTTAATGATATGGGTAACACTAGGTACAGTCAAACATATTGGGCATTAAAGGATGCAATTGCAAACAATCCTTCATCATTATCATCATATTGCTTATGAGAATTTTTGGAAAAAAAAATGATAAGTGTTGTTGTAACTCCCCAAATCTCACATTTAATTGGGAGTGAAACTAAATATCCCACATTGCTTAGGAGTAGAAGTATAAAGTCCTTAATTGTTGGGAATTACAAAACCTTTAGTCTAATTAATTAGTGAGGTAATTTGGGATTGGATGTTTGAGAGCACAAGAGAGTTTTTACAGTTTTGTTCATTCAAAAACTGTAACATTTATTTAGTAGAGATCGTGGACATTGGTCTATTATTAAGAGATTGAACCACGTTAAAAATTAATGTGTTCTTTCTTTCTTTTATTATTTGTTGTGGGCATTCTTATGGAGTTTGGGTCCTAACAAGTGTTATCAGTTCCAAAGGTTTGGTTAAGGGAGTAGAATAGAGAAAGGATAGAGTTATATCATCTTCAAAATTAGGCATGAGATTCCATTTGATGGAAAGGAAAACTTCACGCTATGGTAGAGCACTATTCAAGATTATTAGGTGAGAAGTGTCTATATATAGCTCCTAGTGATATAAAGAATGCAGACTGGGATACAATTCAAAAGAGAGTTATCAGCACTATCGGGTTAGCACTAGCTCTCAAAATTAAAATTACTGTGTTGAAAGAGACATCTCCTAAGTTAAGATTACAGATATGGGAAATTCTACTAGCTTTTGTGTAAACTTGAGATTAAGAATATATTTATGCCCACAAATCTAATACAAATATAATTTTCATAATAATAAATCGTAAGCGTAATGGTACCTGTCTCCATGGCTAGAATCAGTTACTGGCCACAGACGAGAGTGGAGTTAAATTTAGTTTCTCTACCTTGCATTTACTTCTTACGTTCAATTCTCATTGATGGAGACCTAACTAAATACTTTTGTAGGTAGACAGATGACTGGTTTAAGGTATGCTTACATCATGGTCCATCAACATGAAGTACCACTAAATAATACTTTATTGACCCAATAGAAATTATTACATAATATTAAACCAAATAACCCATAAGTCCAAAGGTCACATAGTCAAATCTAACATTTTGTACTACTCTTAACTTATGCCCTAAGTTTGTTTGTAACTAAGTTGCCACGACATCACTATTCTACAATGAGAAAAAAGGAAGTGAAACATGACTATGTACAAATATAAAATAGAACTATTTACATAACCCCAAGCTAAGATCTTGGCAACAAGGTAGCTTGCTCATCAACTGATGAAATTGACAGGCTAGGAGAGCCTTAGTAAACACGTGTTATCTGTTGTGCTAGTTAATATAATATGGTTAATAAATCCAGACCTATAATGATGTAATATGAAATGAAATCCACCTTTAAGTGTTTAATGTGCTTACGGTATAATGGATTCTCCGTAATGTGTATAGTATCCTTATGTCACACCAAATCTTGATTGGAAGAGGAAATGAAAATGTGCAGATCATGCAGCAAATAAGATATCCATAACAACTCACAGTAAGCCCCCATGCATTTATATTTTGCTTCTACTGACGATCGTGATATTGGAGGTTGCTTTTTACTTCTTTATGAGATCAAATTGTCTCCCAAAAACATAGCATAATATGTTATAAAATTTCTTGTATTCGAACAATTCGCATAATCTACATTTTCAAAACATTCCAACTGAGAACTTGAAGAACTAGTGTAATTAAACCATAATGTAAGGTGGCCTTCAAATATGCAAGAATCTGCTTAGCTCCTTCCATGTGCACCTGATTTGGATAATGCATAAATTGACTTAAATGATTGACTGTGAAGCTCATGTCTAGCCTTATGAAGTTAAGGTACAAAAGCCTTCCTAAGCTCGTCTGTAATGATTGAAATCCTCCAGAGGTGTAATATCCATTGAAGAATAATTTACCTTTGGAGTTATAAGAACAGAAGAAGGCTTTGTGCCATTTTGACCAAAATAAATCAAGGATGTATTTACAATGAGAGAGAAATATTTCAGCCTTGGTGCGAGTTATTTCAACTTCGAGAAAGAAAATTGTAGAATCAAAGTCCATAATTTGAAACATCTAATGAATGTAACCTCACTGCCTAGTCAAGGCATAGGCCACTAAGGCCTATGCATAGGACCACCAAATATTAAGGGCCACAAAATTTAATTATTTTAGTAATTATTTTAATTTTTAAAGATTTTTATTCAAATATATATTTTTGCATAATTATATAAAAAGTAAAACTATTTTTTCATGTATGGTATTTTACTCATGCATATAAAAATACACAATAAGTAGCTATTTTTAATAACTATCAAATATGGAGAATAATTATTGTGATGTATACATTAAAAAATTGTAGTTATAGAATTATTGTGTATTTTTTATATACTAAATGAAAGTAATGAAATATTTAAAATAATAAATTTCTTAATTGTATAAGGTTTTAAAATTTGTATAACGAGTATAATTTCAGCAATTTTTTGACCTCTTTAAGACCAAAGTGACATTTGAGATGTGCATTTTGGTTAATTTTGAACTATAATAATAGTATAGATTTATTTCATGAGATGAAAAAAAAAATAAAAGATGACATAATTATAGAAATTAAATCGTTACATGTAATTTTCAAAAAGATTTGAAAAAAAATAGTTTCATTTATGATAGCATATTTGTTTTCAAGCATGGATTGAAAATAGTACAAAAATTTTAAAAATACAATTTTATTAACATAAAAAAAACTAACATTATTTATTCGTCTAAGGCCTCAAACAAGATTAAGAAGAACCTGTATAATATTTTAGGGAATAGACCTTTTCTTCTCGACTCCCTACTACTAAAACATCATCCACATAAATTTTCCAGTACAAGAAATTGACCTTGTGTCATCTTTACAAAGAGTCATGGACAGATTATGTGAACCCATATTGTAGTAATCTGTTAATGAATTCATCGTTCTACTCACGTGAAGCCTGCTTCAAGCTATAAAAAAGACTTTTGTAATTTATATAGTATTTGATATCGATTCCATATTCACTTGATTTCATTTGTAAATGAAATTAATAAAGAATTACAAATAAAATGAAATAAAATCTTTAAAGATGTGTATTTGGAAATAATTTTGTTTGTTGTTTGTTAAATTTTGTGAATTTGCAAATCTCATCTCTTTAGATAAGAATTGGAAATAAACAAAACTAACTAAACCAATTTCATGAATTTACAAATAAAAGATATCAGTTATTTTTGAAGAATTATACCAAACATAAGAACTAGATATACAAATGAATTCCACATATTAAAATGTTATACCAAACAATAAAATATGGAATTGGAAATGAATTCCACCTAAATTCATCGAATTGTGTCATGCCAAACACATTCTTACATTCTTGCCCTAGTGATGGGTGTCGAATCCAGCAAAAAATTTTCTATTCCTCAAATCTGTAGATAATGGCAAGTAGGGTCGAATCCACAGGGACCAGTTCAGTTCTATTTAATTGTCCCAAACACAAAGGCAAAGATCAAGTAGAATAATTTGATAGCAATAAGAAAATATTGTAAATAAAACAAGAACAAGAATAATAAACTAGCAATGTTACTAAAAGCCTAGCTTCGGTAATTATCCATCTTATCTGGTAATTCAATCATAGATTACGAAGAATAAATTAACACATTATTGCAGAGAAGTTATAATTGTCGACAAACGTCAAACAATGAATCTTTACTTAATTAATCGGTAATTATGGGACACCTTTGTAAACTACTTCTCTAATCAAACGAATAATCTCTAGGACACCCTAATAGATTCAATTCATCGATTGCATTAAGAATTATAAAGACCTTGTCCAAACTAACAAATTTGGACACCCGCAATTCATTCAACTAAGATTATCTCAATCCATTAATGGCACACCATTAATTTGCCACTTATGTTAAACACGCAATAAAACTGTTACACATTAACTGACAGGCTAATACTATGTTATCAACTCAACTAACCACATCAAATCAACAATACAGATGCAAACATAGGAAGGAGGTAAATGAAATAATAATATTAATAGGAATGAGTTCAAAATCTCATGAAAAGTACCAAAGTAAGACTTCAAAATACTGAAACTAGAGAGAGAATCTAGCCGCTCATGGCGACAAACATTCTAACAATAAAAATAGTAAATCGCAATCGAAAATACCAAATAGCAAAACTCTGTTCTTGATGACTGCCGAGAGCAAAACGTTCTAAAACTATATCAAAACTAACTTAATGAAAACCTAAATCTTCCTTATATTCTATTCACGTTCCTTCTATTCTATTCACGTAAGACAGTAGGTGATGCGTGGTGGGATCATTAGTGCGTGTGGTGGGAACGACCACACGTACTTCTTGTTCATCGAACATTTATGACTACGTGTGGTAACAACGACCACACGTAGTCTTTAGTCTACTGTGCATCAACCACTATTCTGTAGTCTTATCAATTCTTCCTTCAAGCTTTATAAGTCCAATCTTCGAGCTAAAGCGTCCAAAATGACATCGATGATAGCTTGAGACACAAAATAGAAAATGCAAGAAACACGAACAATAAAATATGTAATGCATGCTAAACAAAGATAATTAAGAGCTAAATATATGCTTTGAGTAAAAATGAAGAAAGTGAGGGTTTGGCTT
>CANYCX010274763.1:0-10528 GCA_948193385.1 Breynia disticha f. nivosa
CCCAACTAAATCAACACTCATTTACATTAACTCTAACATCATCCACAATCATGCACATCATCCCTCATTACATTTAAATTCTCTCAAATCCTAGCCTTATCCTCTCGATTTGGGGCAAATGGATTTTTGGGGCGTTACATATTTTATCACACACATACCACAGGTCAATACATGAAGTGATAAAATAATGCCTCATAATTTTATTAATGAATAATAAAAGTTACAAACAATGTATTGAGCTAGGGCTTACACTAATCGAGCTTAAGGCTTAATGAGAAAATAAAAATGGAGCTGAAGGCTCAAATAAATATGGAGCTTAAAGCTAAATGGGGTAGAGGAGCTTAAGGCTCATAGGTGGCCATTAGAGGAGCTTAAGGCTCATAGGATGGAGCTTACGACTCCAAATAAAAATTGGAGCTTAAGGCTCAATGAGAGGAATGTCCATGGACTTGATTGATTCGACCAGGGTGTGAGATTAAAAGAGAAAGAGTAAGGTTGTGAGCGAGTCTCATTTGCATTGTCATATTGCATATGCATCATTTATTGCAAGTTTTGTTTAGATTTTGTTGGAAATTTAATGGAATTTACTTTTAAGTTATTGGAATTATTTGTTTATCTTTTAGTGGATAAATGATGTAAATTGTGATGTTTTGTTAAAATTATGAGACTCAAAAATAGAATTCTAGTTATTTTCAAAACTCAAAATTAAACCTTTTATATAACATTTCCAATCATTTTCAATAATAACATGGATATAGAAAAGAGTTATCAAATTATACAATCCATTTGTTTCGAATATAACAAATAAAATACATTTCTTTTAAACATCTTTTCAAAACAATCCATGTTTGTTAACTTCGTGCTCGAGTCCTCCTCGTAGCAATCCTGCTATACCTGCACATCATGTAAACAAACAAAGGGGGTGAGTATATAATAATACTCAGTAAGTGTAGGCCCAAATTTAGTTTATATGAAGTGCAGGGGTTCGGTTAGCACAGGTGTGCTGATGAACACGACGTCGTGCTCATCCCTTCATTCCCTAATGGCCCAACGCCGTATTGAAATACAAGTTCATTCTTATTAAGATTCAATATCCAATACGATGACGTGCTGGTCAGTACGAAGACGTACTGAGTCTCTGTATTGTACTTTATATTTTGGTTAACAATTCAAATCCCAACAAATAAGTACTTGTACATGTTCATGCATTATGATATAATCTATGTATCACAATAACAATGTTTTCATATAAAAACATATCAACCATGTACCTGTTTTCATTCAGACTATATCATTCACCAAAACATATCAAAGCACCATTCAAATCTCTCAACAACACATAGATAACATATCTCTCATACCATACCATATATCTCACAACACAGAACTTAGAATCAAACAATTCTAGCATTCATATAACATGCATATGAGCATAGATACCAACGTACATAAGTAATGTACAATGTTAAACAACCAAATATAAATCTCGTGTAGCATTCATAAATCATAAGCAAGAATCAACACATGCTATAAATGAATGCGAATCGTAAAAGTGCATATGAATGTCAATGCAATCACATGCGAAATGCCCCGGGGTTTCTCTTTCTCTTTTCTTTTTTCTTTTTCTTTTCATTTTCATTTTTCCTTCAGTCCCAGATCGGCATCGTACCCAGTACGGCATCGAGCCCAGCTCAGAATATCATCGGTCCTAGACCGGCATCGAGATCTCTCTCAGAATATAATCAGGCCCAGCCTATATCTCAATATCAGTGTCACACAATAAATGCAACACAATGAATGATCAATGCATTCATATATTAATAACTCAATCATGTATGCTCAATATGCTCAACAAAGCAATCATATGCTATCATAAATATCTCAAGCTCGTATGAATATCAATCAAGATATCAAAAACAAAAGAGCATGTTAATCAGTCACATTTCAACCCAAAGTCAACATGGCATAAGAGCATACAAATCCAATCAAACATAGTCCATAAATATGAACAACAAGGCAAGTATAATAAACATGCCAAACAATCTCATCATTCAGTCATATTAATGTTCCAAAGAACATATCATACATAATAAGCAACTAAGCTTATTATCATCAATTAACAATCAACCATAAACATAAGGTCACTCATATGTCAATTAAGACAGTCATATTAAGTATCAATCCATACACTTCATTTTCCATATTCTCATGTTCAATATAATTTATAATCAACCATAATAAACATTACAAACCATATGTCAACTAAAGACATATATTCATGTCACATTTTTTTCCATTCATATTAATCATAAACCAAAACATCACATTGTCAATATGGTTAATATATAATCTAGCAACTCAACATATCATTATAGGCCAAGTCTATTTATAGAGAATTAGGCCTAAAAATAAGATTACAAATCAATTTGAAAGCATAAGACACTTGCCTCGAAACAAGCAAAATCAACTAGGCCAACACAGCTCAATAATCACTCTTCAGTCGTAAAGATCCTCCTGTATGTAATTCATAACATACAAGGCATTAACTAACTAGTAATACATTCATTCTTTACTTAACATTAACAAAACATGATTTATCAACTTAAAATCAACTTCTTTTCACCCTTTTCCTTTTTGCGAACTCTTATCAAATGTCATCCACTTAATGAATAACTTTTCTAAATCACATCCCTAAGGAGTAGTCAAGTTTGCTCATTCCATAACATAGGTTCCAGCAATCCTTTCCATTGAAATACATAGATTCATCAAGTTGCTCATTTTCAGTATAGACCATTTGAAAACCTTCACTAAACCATAGAGTTTCACTCTTTCCATCACCTTTTCTTCCTCAAATCATCCTAACATAGACAAGCTATCAATTTCATGTTTACCTACATAATTAACATCAATTCCAGCAATCAAAACCTCACATAACATACATACAAAAGCATCAAAAGCAAGGCTTAAACCTTATGTAAACCTTAATACAACTTACCTTATTAACCTATGATGATCGTTGCAAGAATTCAATCCCAAATCACTTCAAGCACAAACACAAGTTTTCTCACTTTTCTACCCTTCTTTCATGTTTTCCCTACAGCTGGAAATGAATAGAAGCCTAAGGAATGATCTTGCCTCTTCAAATCGATGACTTATATATTTTTTTCCCAGAATTAGTAGACTACATGTGGTGGGTAGTGAACTACACACTGTAGTGCCCACCGCGCGTACTTTACTGCCACTGCACGCACTTTGCTATTTTCAGCATTTCTCCTTGGTTCATGTTCAATTATGTTCATAGATGTTCATGGCTGATTATGGGCATGTTCAAATGTGTTCATTTGTGTTCATCAGGATCAGAACCTAAACATATAATTTTATAAATTGTAAAGTGAACTGTTGCACTTTTGAATTTCCAAACTCATCATTTTCAATACGAATTATCTTATTTTTATTCACTATTTCCATAGTTTAAATTCCAGGATGTTACAAAAATAATTGATTAACTTGTTGTCATGATCATGTGTTGTTAGTATGAATGGTTGTGAGACTTATGTTGAGTATGCGATGTTGGTTGAGTGACTTGATTCTATTTTTTGAAATATATTTATAGACTGGATTAAGATTGAACTTGTAAGGATATTTCATTAATGAATATCATAATGGGTTATGCCTATGAATTTTACGTAGGATATTTTAGTCAAGAAAATATTATATTTTTAATTGTTGGATTGGTTTCTAAACAAGATTGCAATTGTATATGTATGCATGAAATGTATGAACTTGACATTTGTAGTGAGACTATAGATAGCTAGGTGAGTGTGATCCCTCACAAGTACTAAGATTTATCAAATCTCACTATTTCTTTCCTGTTGTGATTGCAGAGCCTTGAGGGGATTGACTTATTGATTTTTGTTTGGGGTTGTCCTAGTTAGAACCCTATTTTGAAAGGTGGGCATATGAGCTTTTTGGTTTAGTTGGCACGGGAGATCCATCATTGTTAGGAACATTTTATTGAATATTTAATGTTGTGATTTATTTTGCGCACTCTTATTTTTTGTTGACAATTTAGGTGATGTGATATTTGGTTAAATATGCCCACGTTAAAACAAATTGATGTTTGAGATTATTATTATGATTATGTGTTTTTGTTATGATTTAAAATATGGAAAATATTAACGAGCATCACACGTTCCACATATAGTTTGGTGGTCCTCTAACTTTCTTCATATTTGTTGCACTACATGATCTGCAGAAGGATTTATATAGGTCATGCAAAAGAATGTGAGACCTCATAATTACCTATTTTCGTGTTGTTTTTCTTTTTTTTAGCCTCAAATTCCATCCCTTTGTTCATAAAATCATAAGAATAACCTGAGACATAGAAAAACAATATAAATTATGCCTAACAGGGAAAATTTCACCAATATAACTAATAAATGTCATAAAAATAATATTGAAATATATGTATAAAATGACATTTATCAGTTTCTCATCGTTCTCCTCCACCAATGCAGAAAGTTTGCTCCGTTTGGGGAACTCTCTAGCTTTGTGATAACCATCACAACAGAAACACTTTGAAGGAGGCCAGTCATTATTCCTTGTCTACTCTTAGAAGTCCCTCCCTTAGTCTTACTTCCTTTAAATTTTCTCCTTATGCCATGACTCGATTCTCCCCCACCTTTGTCATTGTCATCCATTAAATTTAAAAATAATGTACAATTTCGATATAAATTTTTTTGCAAAATAAATTTGAGTGCCAATATGCTAAGATGCCCTATGATGACACAGAATTATAGATATGAATAAATCTAATCAAATACAGAAGCTAATAATAAAATGAAGTGTGTGTATACCCCTCGTACACCTACCTAGCCATATAAAGCATAATGCAATTGTTAATATCACAAAATTAATTAATTAAAATCTTTTTTATTTTTATTATCTAATACATTATGGAGAACTTTATTCATCACTGATTATAAACCTCATCCTTTTCCACTTATATTCTTGAAAACTGGTCTACATATCATATACTTTTCAATTCATTTTTAGTATTACAATTTACTAATGTAAATTACAGATTGCAAACTCATTTTTCCTAAGTATAGAAAATTAAGTAATGTATGTTACCAAATAATAATGCACATTATCGTCTCATGCCATAGAAGGATTAATGTACATTGCACACACGAATAACATACTGTGACATCCAAAATTAATTCCTATTTATTTTAATTAATTCAAAAACATGGATATGTTTTTTTGTAATTATAGTAAAGAATACTCAACAATGAAAATGTTTACGCATGGATTTCAAAATACAATGCATCAAGCCAAGTAGTTTATTTAAAATTTCCTACAACACTATCCAAGTTTGTTTAAAAATGTGCTCTGCCAACCTTCCTCGTGGAGATCCCCTAAACCTGCACAAAACCCAAACGCACACGCATAGTATATCTACATCACTTTCTAATGTAGTTAACGCATAAGTACTCGTTGGTAAAGTGTGATATGTAACTGGCTTTTATGGATTCCATAAATTCATCCTAGTCATTATCTTCTTTAAATAGTTGTTCGTTCATTATTCAATGTAAGAGAATTCTCATTCGTACTTCTTTTCCTAGCTTATACAAGAATTAGGTTAACCACTCTCTTCTTTTCTGTCCTTAAAGTCTTTATTTGTCACTGTGATATAGTCAGGAACGGTCTGCAGAACAATTTATGTAAGGCATTCCCTAACCCATTTCCCTTGTTCTGAGTTGCACTAGAACTGAAATGGTTTGGAAAACGGTTTGACTGAACCGTTTCCTAACCTGTTTCGATCCTTTTAAATGTCCCTAGAAGTGGAACGTTTAGGGAAATGGTTTATACTAACCATTCCCTAAACCGTTCTCCCCTGCTTCCGCTAAAAAACAACAAATTACACACTTCACAACAACACACAAACTCATTAATCATAGATACGCAACCAGCAAAACATAAAGCATTAGTCCATACGTAATATCCAACAGCATTAAAAAACAATTCGCACATTCCATACGATTTCCAATTATCATTCCAAATCCACACTCAACTCCATTTCAATTTTCCCATTTCATGATTAGCACATTTCATTCCTAAGTATTCTTATAACGAACAACTAACACATAGCATTTGTATTACCATACAATCACATAAGTATCTACAATCTCACGAAAAGCAACATTCACCACTTAAATGCATTGGATGTCAAATGCATATGCTTATGCAAAACACATGCACCATGTCCCTGGATTCCCTCATTAATTTCGGTCGGAGAGCTCTCGCTCTCTATTCTTTTCTTTGAGAGATCTCTCTCTCCTCAAATATGGACAACTCCCATTTTTGTCATTTTCATATAGCTCTTGCTCTTTTATTCATTTGGGCAACTCCCCTTTTTTTAAATTTCTAGAGCTCTCGCTCTTTAACATAATTGGGTAACTCTCCCTTTTTTTATAAATCTTAGAGCTCTCGCTCTTTTACATAGATTGTGCAACTCCTCTTTTCATTTTTTCTCACAAAAAACATGTCACACATGCTCGTGCAATTTCTTCATGCCATAAATGCAAATATCACTACATTCATCAATCACATGCCTCACACATTATACCAAAAAGATGACTTGCCATTACCACTCATCTACAATCCTCATAATCAACATCATGCCAATACATACCATCGAACACATATTAAAACATTTCATAAATGATTACATTCATGTCTCAATCACATATCAACCTCTCCAAATTTCACAATACACAAATATATATATATAAGCATTCATAATCACCATCAATCTCACACACCAACAGTAGTACCCTTTACACACTTTACACCTATTCTTTCTAATTAATTTACACATTCATAGACATGCTCATTAATCTAGTATGTTTAACCATACAGATGCAAAACCTACTATGGTATGTGACATTTGATGCACTTACCTTGAAATATGTGAAGTTTGCTCGAGCTCCACTCCAATTAGGTTTTCCAAAAGTTACCTCCTACACAGTCATTCACATTTCACATTATATACCACATATTACACATATTTTCACTCATATGCCTCTCATTACCCATAATCCCCAAATTTCCCAAACCCTAAAATCTCAAATCTCCCCTCAATATCCCAATAATATGTAAAACGTTACCACCTCCAGAATCTTCCATAAAAACCCACATAACCCACTCTAATCTCACTCTAAAAACTCATAAATTTCATCTAAGATTAGAGGTTACCTTGCTCTAAGTCGTCTCCAAGTCTAAGACCCGCCTAGAATGTTATTCCTTTGTGGAGTCTATGAAGATCTAAGTGTGGGGGTAAGGATTTTATGTTTGGGGAGGTTTTAGAAATGTTCTTTTGGTGTTAGGATGAGAGATTTTTAGGTGGGAAGCAACTAGGGTTAGGAAATGAACATTCCCCCTCTCTCATCTCATAAATACTCGTCTTATTTTAAAATCCTGCCAAGTCAAAATGGTTTGGTAAACGGTTTAACCAAGCCGTTTGCCTTCCCGTTTCAGTATTCTGTCTATGCAAAATTAACTCTCTGTCCTCATTCAAAATGGTTTGGGAAACGGTTTAGGAAAACCATTCCATAAGCCATTTGCCACAATTAAATTTACCATTTTTGCTTATTTTAGGTTATATTTTTAGGGGATTTACACATACGTTATAGAGAAAGTCAAGAAAACAAGTCAACCTACGTAGAATGCTTAACGTATGTTGGTCATGCAACTAACGTACGTTATCGAGAAACTCATAAATAAGGTCATGGTTAATGTACGTTAATCATACAAATAATGTACATTATTGGGAATGCACAAGAATAATAATCCCGATTTAAAAGTTAACAAATGTTAGTAAAGCTAGTAAACCCTGTCATGTTATCTAACGTGTGTTATCTATAGGTAATGTACATTATCGAGCTTTGACATTGCATAAATGTCTTACACAACTTAACAACATTATCCCATCATAATTCCATATGTTCCACATTCACTTTGATTTCTTTCAATAATAACAATATCAAAATTAATACATTTCTCTTTCTGAAACCATCACAGTTCAAGTATTTTTCTTAAACTCAAGTTAAACTATCATTGTTCAATCTTATACAAATCTCAAGTGAGCTGTCATAGTTTGCATACACAATCATCACATTTTCCATTTCCACAAACTCACATAAATTCATATGAAAGGAAAATGATGTATGTTCAAGAAAAGTTTGCATCCAGTGGATGTCTTTAGTTTTATTGAGCCTTTTCTCCAATTTTTTTATATTGAACATCTCACTCTCGTTTTATTGAGCCTTTTGCTCCCATTTCTTTTGAGCCTTTTGCTCCACAAATCCCTATAAGCCTTTTGCTTCTTTATGTGCCTATGAGTCTTTTGCTCTTCTAATGTAAGATGTTCATGATGTCATAATTATGAATGCGATAATCCAATAAAAAGTTATTACATATATCGTAAGGTGAATCTACTCATCATTTTCATTGTATCCATTTGTATAACCGTACTATTCACATCATTGCCAACAAACAAGGAAAACATCACAAATACCAACCATCCAAATACTCATCATCGAAAAAAGTTCACTTAAATACAATTATTCGTCATAAACTTTTTAAAATATATCAATTTAACCAACACACTTGTCTTTTTATCAAACACATTAATTACATTCATTCACTTCATTTGTAAGATACTCAAGTCATTTCAAGTGCATTCATCCATGGTTATTCTGCTTTCGACATCTTTCTATAATATTCATAGTCAATAATAATATGATATAATGAATACCTCTAACATTTTCACCATTTGGTGCCCTTATTTTTCAAATGTACCCATTGGCACTTAATATCGAACTGTGCACCCTTTGATGCTCCATATGCAATGTACCCTTCGGTACCCAATCAATGTAAATACACCCTTTGGTGCCAAAATATTAGTTTTGCATCCTTTGATGACCATCATTCCTACGTGACCTTTATCGCCTCTGCATGACCTGCGCATACATTGATGTAAGGGTCCCTTGACGCCTCTAATGCAATGTTCATTATGATGTCATGATTATAAATGAAATACACACAAAAATAGTAGACCATACATGTGTCGTAATGTGCACTCAAAATTATCAACAACATGTTTTTTTCCTATAAAGCTCATAATCCACATCTTTGCCTAAACAAGTTACTCATCACAAGTCATTAACCATTCAAGGCTCATAAATTGTATTAATCATCTCAAATCACATACTTAAATCATTGTTAATCACATTCTATAGCATTCTTGAATTCAAATGTCATACACATAATTCATGAATCACAACTTTCCATTAATAGTTAACACACAACACATACTCATATACATAATTAAAACCAAATAAAGTTAACCATGCAAGAGGGGATCAATGGTTAGTAAGTGTTGGGAATATACTTAACTTGAAATTCGTGCTAAGTATGCCTCACCTTCAAACACTACAACTGCGTTCCATTCAAAATTCCTAATGATAATTTACACACTTATAATTTATCATCAATCAAACACATAAATGGTTAATTCTTTTTATCATAACATTCCATATTCCTTAGTCCTCTCAACTCTTTTGTTCTTTCCTTAATTCCCTCAATTGTTTTCTTAATTCTTTTCCTAACATAAAATAAACACTTTTTCTCTCATGTTTTCTACATCTATCATCAAACCTACATTATCATTTGTTTTAGTTTTAATTAAAGAATTCACATTTCTAAGTCAAAGCTAAATAAAACATTACTCAAACCATAATCCTCTCTTACCTTCTGTGGTATTAGGTTCCTTTCACCCAAAAACATCTAAAGGTTATTACTTTCTTACTTAGGTGGTGGTTATAACCATAATCCCATATTTCTTCTCTCTTTGCTCCAAAACTTATCCATTTTCACTCATTTTTCATCCTTCATGGTCACACATTTCTCCCCAAATTATTTTTTTCTTATTCCATATAAAACCAATCATTCTACCAACAACAAATCAATAATTCAAACACCTAAAATTATTTCTTTTTATTTTCATCATTCTCATCAAAGTGTTAAAGAATACTTGAGGTTCAAAGAGTATTACTATAACATCCTCGTCTTAAAAACTATATTGTTAATGAAATAATTGAAATTGTGACTCCCGAATTTAAATATTATCTGAGTGTAACTTCCCTCCTACAGACAATACTTAAACCCGGAAATCAAGTTTTAATAAAGGAACATTCATTTCACTCAAACTCATTTCATAACATATATATATATATATATATATATATATATATATATATATATATATATATATGTATCTAATCATTTTACAAAATATCACTAGGTTATAAAAGAAACTGGACTCCTAATGAATCCATTTTCAATTATAACCATGCCAAAATACATAAAATAGGATATAACATTATCATGTACAAACACAAACCCTATATCAAAGTATAACCCTGCACACCTCGGTTTCTTCTCGTATAAACCTTCAAAATTT
>CANYCX010274780.1:0-19583 GCA_948193385.1 Breynia disticha f. nivosa
TAATATATTTGCACATAAGTTCACAAAATAATTATCCAGATTATGCATCACTATTTACGTACAAATAATATCATATTTTACAAATAAATGAATAGTAAAATACTATTCATACAAAAAACAATTCTTGCAGACATTTGTCAATTTAGCACATAATCAAAACACAAATTATTCCCAACATATTTTTCAATTTAGCACAATATTAAACCAAATATAATTCTTAATATATTTATCAATTTAGCACAATATCAAAACAATTATAATTCTTAATATATTTATCAATTTAGCATATTATCAAATTAGCACATTATCAAAACATATAAATGAATACTTCATTTTATTCAACAATAGCCTTATCTCAAGTAGATTTTTGAGAATATCGTTGCTCTACGTAATCGATCAAGGAGATCATGAATCCTGGGTAAGGGATACTTATTTTTCACTGTCAGTCGATTAAGCTGTCGATAATCTATGCACAACCACATACTCTCGTCTTTCTTCTTAACAAAGAGAATTGGAGCTCCCCATACGCTCGGCCTAATGAACCTCTTTTGTAGTAATTCTTCCAACTACTTCTTTAACTCCCTCAGTTCTACCAAAGCCATATGATAAAGAGCGATGGAAATAGGGGCAGCTCCAGGCATTATCTCAATGTGGAAATCAACCTCCTTATAAGGTTGTAATCCCTGCAAGTCCTTGGGAAACACATCCATAAACTCCCTCACAGTCTCTACCTCACTCGCCATTGGAGATCTGTCATTGAAGTCCACCACACTTGCTAGAAAGACCTCACATCCTTCTCTCATTCAATAGAAAGCAGTCAGAGCTAAAATAAAAAATGTTCTCACCAATCATGAGTCTTTTCTTCTCCCCTCGACCTCAATACATACCTCATTCGTGAAATAATTGACCACAACTATATTCTTGGACAACCAATCGATTCCCAGTATCACATCGAAAGTTGGCTTCAAAATAACAACTAAGTCTGCTCTAAGCCTCTGCTATTTTAATATCAACTCATAGTCTCGAACTACCGTGCTAAGCACTAGTACATCCCCTGCTGGCATAAAAACTACTATAGAATAGCCCAATGGCTCTACAGGGCCCTACACTCGATTAACAAAGTTCTAGTTGACAAAATAGCAGCTCGTTATGGGTCAAACAAAGTAGGAGCATCAGTATTAAAAAGGGAAATAGTACCAATGATGATGTCAGGGCGATTTGTGGCCTCCTCTTTGGTCAGAGCGTACGCCCTGACATGTAGTGCTAGGGCAGCAAGATCCTGGGAAGCCCCTACTAAACTACTCAATGAAAAAACATTTCTTCCTCTGCCTCTGGCAGCAGTGGTCCTGTTCTCTCCCACACTGTTTGGCCGAACTAACAGATTTTCCTCCACCCCTTTTCCTTAATGGACAACTCCTCAAAAAGCCACATAGATGGCCGCAACGATAGCAACCGGGTCCCCTCAAACCCTCATAACTAGTAGAAGTCACAACTCTCACAAAATAAGGTCTTGTACCTGACCTAAAGCTCCCCTTGTTGATGCCTTAGCCTGTACCTTCATAAGTCTGTGCCCCGCTATAATGCTGACCGGTGGCTTTATAAAGTCCTCTCCCGTATGTCTAGTCGCAGGCCCCGACTAAATCAATGTCTACACATCTTTTCTGTAGAAGTCTCCTCAATGGCATATCGAGACAGTTGAGTAACCTGCCTCTCGTACTCAGCCACGGTCATACTCCCCTATCTTAACTCGAGAAACTCCATCGTCTTGCATCCTTGATAGATCTAGGTTGTAAACTTCTTAGTGAAAGCCCGTACAAAATCATCCCAAGTAAGTGTAAGTAGTTCCTCCTTGGTCCCTATGACCATCTCCTACCAGTACAAGGCATCCTCCTCTAGTTGAAATACTAATTACTTAAATCTCTGCTCCAGAGTACATTCCATGGGGTTGATGACTGTGATGCCAAAATTTTCTTAAATCCATTTTCAAATAAATAGGAACTTTGCACCCTTTTTTTTCTTTTTAAAACATAAGCTAAATAATAAAATCAGAGTAATCATATACCCATATTTTTCGTAAATGCAGAAGCTGAAAAAACATTTAGAATGGCAAGTAAATAAAAACCATTTATAATTTAAACAATGCAGAAGCAAGAAAAACATATTACATGTCATTACACAATTTTCGTAAAAGATACAGTACACATGCATGTAAATCCATACAACCAAAACCATAGGATATTTTATATACTCAGTAAGGCATCCCTTAATGCCTCTACATGCCGGGGTGCAGGGGAGTCTTCGACCATCCCGACCTATCCTCCCTAAAACAACAATGGCGTCCTAAAGCCATTACACAACAATCGTTCATACGCACCATGCATTTGCATTCATTAACCATTAACGAGTCAGTCTCTACAGTGTCGAACGGTTTGGGGAACGTTTTGCCAAACCCGTTCTCCAAAACCGTTCCCCAAACCGTTTGACCTTCCTGCCCAGCCAATACCATCCGAACGGTTTGGGGAACGGTTTTGCAAACCATTCCTCAGACCGTTTGAATGTTCTAGGTTGCGTGAGAAGTGAAATGGTTTGGGAAACGTTTTGCTAAACTGTTCCTCAAACCGTTTGGGTCCCCTGGAGTGACAGTTCCTATCGAATGGTTTGGGAAACGGTTTCTCAAACCGTTTTGAGGTCCCCTGCATTCAATATTTCAGCACTCTTGTACTTGATCATTCAACCATTTCAAACATTCAAACTTTCACTTAGATTAATAACCTCAGTTAAGTTCAAGCAAACATTTACAACATCGATTTATACTTCTTGATTTCTTTCTTAATTCCATATCATCCTAACCCTTTATAAGTACTTAAACTCAACCATTTACACCATTCTTTCCAAATCTCCTCTCAATTAAATCATATACCAATGAACCCTTATACATTTAACCATTTAGGTACTTATCATATTCCCAACAATAGAACATTCCCATTATAGCATTTAACATTCAATTATTATAACACAATCCCATTCTCATAATATTATACACTTCACACTTCCATCAATCTTACAAGTCAATACACGTACATACAACAACCTCATTATTAGGATTAACTCACATTTGCCATCACTCCAAGCAACTAACATCAAAACTCACCACATTTACATTTTCGCATAAATCAATATACACATTCTCATTTAATTGCAAGTCATTGAGTATGATTCACAACGAGACATGATTATACAAGGGTAACCATCCATACAACTCATACTATTGGTATGTAACCATACAAGATCGTATCCATCCACATAATTAATTCATATCATAGCCATCGTATTACATATCATTTAACACAACCATATCGACAATCATTCAGCATAGGATCAACATAGTCCCTAAGGTCATGACCAAAATCATAAACACTTAATACTCATTCCTCATCATTTCGTACATTCATCCATAATCATGTTCACATACACATTCACTTCATTCAATCAAACATCATTCACATAAACATATAACTCACCCAGAGTCCATCTCATATCAACACAAGTCATGTTAGTATCATACTCATAATGAAGTGAATGAATTCATATGTGATGCTAGTGCATTCTCATACAAATGATGTGCTCTGGAGCCTTAACCACAGTCAGAGAGAGAGTCCACTCGATCTCTACTGTCTCAAATCAATAGAGAGAGTCCACTCTCATTTTGTGCTTTGCCACAAGGCCCCTGTTTTTTCACTTTGGTCACAAGGCCTTATTTTCTTATCCCGCACGTTGGCCACTATGCCCCTGTTTTTGCGCTTTGGCCATAAGGCCCATTATACAATATTGGCCACGAGGCCCCAATGCATGAACATACAAAATGCCCATGCTAATTGCATAATGGTATGTATGAATGCAAGTCCATGCAATTCATCTAAATTTCCATAAACACATGCGTATGAATGTTCCACAATTAATTCGTATCACAACATGAGCCAACATGCTCAATACTAGCCAAACCCAGCATAACCAAAACATACTTGGAAATCTCACGAAAAGCTCATCAGAAAACAACAAGGAATAATCATAGTGTGCATGTGGAAGCTCACACACAATTCGTCACAATCATTAATTCACAACATGCCCTTAGGCCATATTCGCATAAAGTCAAATATAGATCATACATTCTCATATCCACACTTACTTAATTACAAGCTTAACACTTATAATCACACAACACATCACAATACACAACTCATACGTTTTTCCAAAGAAACACATATAAGGCATAAGCTCTTCACATCCAAATTCACATTCATTAGTATGCTTCTTGGACATATAACATTCAATTATATGCTTATCAACTTCAAATTTATTTCATTTCCTCATCATGATTATCTTACGAATCCAAAATAAAAAATAACAATCATAACATATCAAGTAAGTGGCAATTAAGCACTTACCTCTGGCTCCGACGCTCGATCCGTCGCCCGATTCCTGAGTCGGGTTCCGAATATCGTTCCCTACACAAACACAATCATGGTTTCAACCATTTAACACCAAATGTGGGTTATTTAACCCTAAAACAGATTCCTACATAATTCCCCCAAAAACCCCAAAACCCTAATCTCTTGAATCTTAACAAAAATCAAGGTTTCGAGCTAATCGGCTTATAGAATCTTATTCTAGAACAAAAACCTAACATAACCATATACAATGTGCCTAATTTCACCCACCCAAATCGGTTGTCAAAGAACTTACCTCGTTCTTTTTTGGTTTTGGAAATGTGCAAGGATTGAGTTGGGAAGAGGAAAATCGATGAGGATAGATGGATTCCTGGTAGTTTCTAGGGTTGAAATGTGTTTGGATTGAAGGTTTTGAGTGTGGAGAGGCCTAGGGTCGGTTTTGAAGTGTTCTTGGTCGAAAACCCTATTTCTCTCTCTCTCCCCGATTCTGTCTACGCGTTTAATATTTAACCTGCTGCTCGACCCGAATGGTTTGGGGAACGGTTTACCAAACTGTTCGCCATCCCGTTTGAAAGTTCTAGGCAGTTTTCCCAGATAGAACGGTTTGGGGAACGTTTGTCCAACCCGTTCTCTATCCCGTTCGATCTCACTGACCAACATACATGTTAAAACAGTTTGGGGAACAGTTTTCTCAACCGTTCTCCATCCTGTTCTTGACCATTTCTGGGCATTTTTCCACGACTTTCCTCTAAATTATACCATGGTATTTTTGGGGCGTTACAAATGGCGTATTGTTAATATCATCTCTAAGATGGTCTTGCTTTGTAGTGATACGAGGTGGGACCATGTGTCGGAGGACTAGGGACATAACATCCTTCAAACATGGAACTTTGTGAAGGCCCGACTGCATACATAGAGGAAGATGGACCCACACCCACATGGTCTCATAGGTGACAAAATCGCTTCAATATTAGAAGATTTAATTGGGAGGGCAATGTCACATCTCCTACCCAATGTCATTCTGGCTGAACAGGTGGAGGTTCTAAATAATCATTTTGATAAAGAACGATCTACTGGTGGGTTCAATAAAGGGGAACCTATCCCAAGACCAAACTTAAAGTATAAAAGAGGTTCGGCCATCTGGGCTACAAGTGGATAGCAACATGCCAAACACAACTCTTGAAAAAGATATACTAAACAGGCTGATCCTCAACTAACTTTAGCTTTCTCATTCAAATCAGCTAAGTATGACAGAAGTTGTAATCTTACTCTAACAGTGTCCCGTGTATAAAAAATGGAGTCGCACAACAATTGAAAAATGTACGAACGCGTGTACATTATGATTGTGTCCTCATCTGCATCAGCCGTTGGCGGCGGGATTGCTTTAACTAACTAGGTGGAACGTATGATTTGAGCCTTCAGCGTTGTGGGTGGTGGAGTGCCACCCAACAAATTTTGGCATAAAAGAGACCAATTATTGCAGTCTCTTCCCAAAACAATGCACCATCAATTCGCAATCTAGTTTGGATTGCAATATCTTGTAAAGTAACAGTGTACTCTCCTTTAGGTAAATGAAATGTGTGGGTATTGGGGCGCCATCTCTCTACCAAAGCAGTGATGAGATGATGATCCAATTGGAAAAACCCAACACGAGCCAAACCGTAATATCTTGTTTGTCGCAATAGCTAGATTACTCTAGGATGCATATTTTCCAAATCTTGAGGATGTCTGATTGTACCTCATCTACAATCAATTGTCATTAATGCAGCCTTTAAAAAAATAAAGTAAAATTATAAGAATGGTGAATAAAATATACAATTAGATGTGAATATCTAATGCAATTTAAAAATTAAATCAATATACCCTATCAATGTCTAGCCGAACAACCTATGATTTATGTTGAGCTTGTAAAAATAAGAGTGAATTGTCAATCAGTCCAGGATTAATTTGATCTCTCCTTGAATCCCATTTTGACATGTACAACAAGACTAGAATATAAATATATCAAAATTTAATAAATTAAAAAAGACAAGTAAGACCTAATATTTAATTAAACAAAGACATCATTCTTTACATAGTTCATCTCCTGTTCCTAGAACAAGTGTTTCTATTACGACTTGTTTTATGATATTTTGAAAAAAATAATTGCCATCTCTGTCGGCCCAATCCATTTCATTCCAAATTCGTATTAACTAAGGCCTTCCTTTGTTACACTTCTAGGTTGGATTATGAAGTATCATAGGAAATGGGGTATTTGGCCAATAAGCCTAATTCGGAAGAGGAACAAAACATGATGACCACATTCCATGTGTTTGTTCCAAAGTGTAGTATGGTGAAATAAATTTTGTGTAGTCAATGCGCTTGAAGCCTGCAGTGGCATGACTACAAAGGATTCTGTTTTGTTAAAATTTCCCACACGTACACGTTCCTTCTTTTAAGTTGACTATCTAGACATAGTTCCCTTTTCTTGTTGAGTTATTGAAGGCTGTTGTAATGGAGATTACACAATTATTTTTGTCCTATGGGGTTTAAATACTTGGTTACATAAGATCTGCGTGTAGGCTTTAGTGTACTTATCGCTTACATTTAGAAATTCTTCTGTTTGTTCTCCATTTTAATTGAATAGATTAACAAGTTGAGTGAACATTAGTTGGGTCAAGGCAGAAACTGACAATGATCTAATCTTCTTCAACATCAAATTGTATGACCCTGCATAGTTTGAGGTCATAATGTCATATCTAAAGTCGTCATCATGTGATAACACCCATTTTGTCTTATCCGATCGTGTAAGCCAATCATACACTGGTTCATGTAATTCATGGAGAAGTCTCATCATATTGGAAAATTTTTTTCTTTTGTGGTTCTCGTTCTACACACAATATTGAATATCTAAAAAAATTAATTGTAACTATTGAAATGTGTGTTTAACATATTAAAAAAATATATTCATATATCTCACCAATTTTGTCGACACCTTTCTTTAGGTGCTCATATTTGAAATGTGTGTTGAAGTTGCTAGCAATATGTCTGATGCCGAACCGATGAGGATTATTCTCCTATAAGGATGACTGGATCGCATTTAGTATTCCTTTGTGGTAATTTGGAACGATGCAAACATCCATTAGATAGGGATGTTCATCTACAACCATCAACTTAAAAAATTCATGAAAAGTCCCATCAATGCACAAAATGGGTATTGATTTATAAGAGTCCCATCAATGCACAAAATGGGTCTACACCTCTTGGATGCTTCAATACATGATTTATAAGAGCAGAACAATCTACGAAAAGTGTAGACATTGGGAACAACAGAATTATTCATCATAACCTCATCGTGTTCAACATCTTGGAAGAATCCCTCATTGAAAGATATTATGACATTGATGAATGGACATAGGGAATTAAAAATTTCTTCCGAATTCCTATAGAATCGTTTAATGGCCTTTTGTTTGGTTTTCCAAACTATTCTATAAGTAGGCGCAACACCAAATCTTTCAGTTAGATAGTTCTTCAATGCCCCTATTTGGATGTTCAGTTGTTTTTCAACCAATACACTCACATACTGATTTAATAAATCAGAATCCAGATTTTGAAGACCAACACAATTACAAGGCATAACACAAGTGTAATCCTAACAATTTCTTTTGGGAAGCACGCAACCTCCAAACACATCTATCTTTAATATGACAACATACAAAATATGTATTCTGTTTAGTCTCCTCCTATTGGAATTCTATTTCTTTTCACAGAGTACAACTTCATAACATTTTTTACGTGTTCACGTGTTGAAACTATCATTCCAACCTTGAATTCTAATTCAGGATGCCAAGGTTCATCATTTGAAACATAATGAAATTTATCATTCACCACCTTGTCAATGTTAGCAGATGTGTATGCTAAAAAATCCAAAGTCCTATTCTTATTTTTAACATATTCCAAATAAAGATTGTCATACACACTGTTCTGGGCAACCAATTCATCATCATCATCACTGTCTTCTTTACTATCAAAGTAATCATCCTCATCCTCTTCATCTTCTCCAACTTCATACTCTAAATCTTCATCTTCTTCCTCAACTTCAGCCAAACAATAATCTCCTATCACATTTGATAAAACATATTCTGTCTCGGTTTCCTCTTCATCAACTTCTTTATTAATGTCCACTAAATTACTATCCATAACTGGGGAATCACAGGTGCTCCAAATGCATTTAATAAATCACTACAACTCACTAATTGAAATTGAGTATCATTCATAGGGATTGTGTTGTAAGTGTGGGCCAGAGAAATATTTAGTTCTTTGCACAAATTTTGGACACCCGTCCCTTATTTTTTATAACAAGTGAGTCTCCAGTCATCTTTCGTACGCATTTGGGCAAATTGCACCTCAATTAATATCTCATGCGAAATGCTCACAAAATGTCATACAATATGAAATGAATGACAAGAATCAGTCCAAAGCCTTAACCAACAATTCCACAATGAGCATTAAGCATGAATCATAATGTAAAACAACCTTAAATCACATTTTCATTTTTCATATTTTACATTTACCATACCATACACATAACATTTCTCAATCAACCATCAAAGACTACATATTCGATTCTGAAGAATCCATTTCTTAACAACATAACCACACGATCATTATCAATTATTGTTAAACAACCATACACGTAAAAACTCTTTCATTAGTAGCCATTTACCTACATATCTTACACTTTTTACTCTTGTCAACATCAGTCCATATCCATTTTAACATGAAGAACTATCATACCAACAAGAATCATACAATAACAAGTATAGTATATTAAGTAAGTGGCAATTAAGCACTTACCTCGGGCTCCAAGGTTCGATCCGTCGCCCGATTCCTGATTCGGGTTCCGTTTGTTGTTTCCTACATACATTCAATCACATTTACTATAATTTAACACCCAATGCACCATATTTCAACATTTCTTACCATACTTCTCGAAATTCCCAAAATCACCTAAAACTCAAATTCTTCAAATCTCACAAAATCTTATGTTTTAAGGTTAAACACTTATAGAATCATAAAATACAACAAAAACCCATTAAAACCCTACCAAATACACTTATTTTACAACACATTTCATCTCGAGATTGGACATTTACCTTAATTCCCGTTTTCTTTGAACCCTAGAGAGAGGAAGGCTTGATTCGGGCTGAAAACGTTGTTAATTTGGTTGAAATGTGTTATTATAGGATAGGTTTTTTGTTTGGAATGCTCAGAAATGATGGAGAGGAAGTTTGGAGAGTGTTTTCGTAGGTAGGAGTGAGTTATGCCCCAATTTTAGAGTGTCTCGGCCCTTTTAATGAGTTGTACAGACTTCCGTTAACGTGCGTTATTTTGCAAATTAACGTACGTTAATAAATGCAGGTTTTCTTGCCTAACCATATGAATAGCGTACATTATTCTCCTGAAATCTGCAATACTTAGTCATTTTCGATCTTTTCCATTCCTAACATGCATAACTCTATGCCAACACCCTTCTAACTTATCATAAACATAATATAACACAAAATAAACATTTTTCGTGGCGTTACACATAATGTCTTTCAACACATAATAATAAGACAACTCCTCATTCACTTGGATAAATGTATAGATACTCCCAGAAAGCTCACTCCGTTCACACTATTAACAATGTATCCTCCATAATATAATTCAAGTGAAGTAGCCATCTATCATTTTGCATAAATAACCACGTCATTATATTATTTTTTTTGTCAATTTAATCATGGAAGGTAAGTTTTTTTTATTACATGGAAGGTAAGTATTTAATTTCTATTAATAAATATTTCTGTTCACTAAGCTTTAAAATAATTAGTCTTTATATTGCATAGAAATATGAAGGTAGAGCTTTTTTTTCACAAAAAAATTTCTCTATAACTACACTACATAAAAATATTTCTTTTTATACCACAAGAGGTAGGACTTTTTTATGAATATATATTTCTCTACATCAGCACTACATTAAAAAAAATCTTTTTTATAACCTCATATAATAGAAGGTATAATTTTTCTATGAACAAATATTTGAAATACAGCTACATTGTGACCCCCAAATTTACATCCTAATTATTCTTAATTATTTTGAAAACGTGGATAGATATTTTTCTTAAAATTGGAATGAGCCGTAAAGAAATGGAAATGTTTACAGATTGTTTTTGTAAAACAAATGCCTCAAGCTAAACAACTTATTTATTTGCCCTTATATCATAATCCATGTTTAATTTAAAGAATGTGCTCGGTCAACCTTCCTCGTGGAGAACCTCCTAAACTTGCACACACCACAAACAACAATCTGATGTGAGTAACTAAATACCCAGTAAGTACTCCTACGACACACTTACCAAAGTAGTTAATGTTTAAGTACTCATTGGTAAAGTGTGTTAGGTGTTTTAGATATCACGGATAGGGAAATTCATCCTACGTTATATAATTCAATAGACATTAGTTCATTATCCACAGATAAGGACCATAATTTATAGTTTATGCCAAACTACGTTATCTAATTCAATAGACATTAGTTCATTATCCACGCAAAATATTACTCAAAATATAGACTAACATCAAATAAACACAAATTTAATATAACCACAATATACATAAAATATTAAACTTACATACCTCTACTCCTTACTAATATTTCCAAAATATTCTATAAAAACCTACAATAAATAAATTATTCTAAAATTAGAGTAATAAAAAAATAATAATAATTGCTTCAGAACATAATATTTTAAGCTCTTACCTCAAAATAAAATTAAATAACTCCTAAAAATTAACAAAATATAGTACTATATATTCTGCATTTTATGGCTATATTTATGAGAAAAAGGTATTGCTTTTAGCTATATTGTTTTTTAAACACACTAAGTGATTTTGGGTATAATATTTTTTAAACACACTAAATGATATATTCTGTGTGTGCTTGAGTAGTGATGAAGCTCTTAGAGAAGGGAGCTATTTTTATTTGAGGATTTTTAAAGAGAATTTCAGAGAGAGAGAGACAGTTCTTTTGAAAAATGAAGAACATAACTAAAGCACCACTCTTTCCTCCTTACAACACATTTAAATAGCAAAACCTGAGCCATTGCACTTATTTCACTCTGAAAAATCAATGCTCCTATTTAATTCCCTACATGTTTTCACCTGCTTTCTCATTAGAAAACAATCAAACAATGCAGAGAATCCCTACCATAAAATACAAAAGCATACAATATTGACTGCCCACGTGATTGTACTGGGCCTATTCTGCCCTATATACCGGTGGAATATGCTTGAAGTGTCGTATTCTGCTTGTATAGAGGAAGAATATACGGTAATGTCATATGACGCCCTCTTTACTGGCGGTATATACAGTATTTGTCATATTCTGCCCAGTATACGGGCAGAATTACATATTCTGCCCATATACATGGCGTAAAAGTTCAAAATCACTACTAATCCGTAATTATTTCAAAAATGCACCATTTTGCTAATTTTTATTTTCTTTATCATCGATTTGATAAATTGCCCTGAAAATCCCATGAAGATGTAGTCTTTATATATACCTTTTGATACCATTTGGTAAATAAGAATCTTTTAACTTAAAATTGTATTTTAGTCTATAAAGATAAAATACTTTAAATTTAATTCTTTTATCAAATAAATTATAATTGAGTCCTTTAACTTAATCATTGTTATTCATCAAACCTAATGCTATGAGTGGAACAAATTACCCTTTCATCTGCCAATCGCACATGATGATTGCAAACTTAAACTTTATCTTTCAGGGATCATATTCCATTTCTTTTGTAGTGCAAGCAAGCAATCATCGATGATATGAGCTTCTGGAAAATTTACGTAGCTTAATACATAAAAATCTATTCATCATCTTCTATATTTGGATAAACTTGATTTGTTCCTAGATTACTTTCCTGATATCACCATTTTTACTAGTTTTAATCTCACAAAAAATTATCATAAACATTAATTATATTTCTCACAAGGAACTGTATTTCGAATCAAGGGTCATATGAATCTCTAGTGATATATTCGAAAATAATCTTCCCTATTTACTATCAATCCACCATAAATCATTAAAATAAACCAAAAATTCATCTTGTACTCACTCATAGCTAGTGCAACCTATTTAAACAACTTATCAAATTACATATTATGGTTTATGTCTCACAATAATATGAAAGTAAGGAGAGAACCAGTAAACATCCTCTTGAGCGTTACTGGGTTTCAAATAAGAAAAATGATACTAGGTCTCATATAATAAAAATTGAGATCAATTTCACATAAATAGTTTTCATCCCTTGATGGACTCACACACTGTACTTAATAGTGTTGTGATATATTCTCAACTTATGAGAGCATGTTAATAAATTACATCACACAAAAGCTTCTGTCTTCAGTGTACATAACACCTTCTCTTAGTCCACTTTTAGCCATTTATAAATTCACTTGACCCTCAGTGACGTATTCTAAGATATGATTTCTACACGGTATTTAGTTATTGTAAGTTTCTCTGATAACTACCTAATTTTTTCATTATATCTTGAAACATAAAATCCAAATGACTTGCTCATATGAGTAGGCTACTTATGTCAACATGCTTAAGAATATCATAGATAATAATCTTTTTTGTATTGCGCAAATATAATATTTTGGAACACAACTTAAATTTGAAGAAAATTACTGATTTACATCAAAACATATGGACAAAGAGTTCAAAAATATTATAGTGTTTCAAAGATTCACGTATACCCAAAGCGTGTACATATCCATAAATTTCTAGCACTATTAGTTTAGTGAATAAATCGGCACAATTTCCTTTGAAGGAACATGTATCAAACTTATTTCTCCTTGTGTTACTTTACTTTTACAAAATGGCGCTTAATATCAATGCGTTTTTTCATGATACTTTGGGTTCTTGGAATAAACTATTGATGCAGTGCTATCAGAAAAGATTATGGTCACTTTTCCCATCAGTACTAGATCGAAATGATATAAGAAATGTTTTAACCAAACTGCTTCTTGTACCGCTACACATGAAGCCACATATTCAACTTTCATGTTGATAAATTTATACAGGTTATTTCTTACTACACTAAGAAATTTCTTTACTTCCAAGAATGAACACATATCCAGATATGAAGTTCCTCTTGTCCTTATCTTTTCCATGATCAGCATTTGTGTAACCACATAATTTCAAGTTCATTCCTTGATAACATAATGTGTAACTCAAAATTCCCTTTAAGTACCTCAATATTCCTTATCTGCTTTCCAATTCTTAGGACTAAGATTAAATTGGTATCTATTTACAAGTCCAATAGTAAGTGCAATATCCAGTCTTATGCACAACATATCATACATAATACTACCAATAACACTTTTATAAGGAACTTTACTCATTTTCCAAACTTCCCATAAATTCTTTAGTCCTATACTAGCTTTAACTTAACCACCTTGTATAATAGGGTTTGATTTAGGTTGGCAAAAGCCATTAAGGATCTTGTTGATATATGTCTCTTGTAAAAGAGTCAACAATTTCTTTGGTTGATCTCTTGTTATCTTAGTCCCATAAATGTAATTAACTTCAACTAAATCTTTCATTTCAAAAGCAAAAGGCAATAAAGTCTTAACCATCACAAATGAAATGTCATTTTTAGATAATAATATATTGTGAATGCATAATGTTAAAATAAAGAATTTATTTCCATGTCCACGCTTAATGTAGACACATGTGTCGTCATCAATGACTTTGAATTTAAAAGAGATATTCACTTTGTGGTACTTAATGTACGACTTTCTCGAGGACTGCTTTAGTCTATAGATTGATTTCATCAATTTGTAAACATTATTTTTGCTAGCTGGAACTATGAAACCTTCTGGTTGAACCATATAGATTTTCTCCTCTAATTCATGATTAAGGAATGCAATTTTTATATTAATTATCCTTTTAGACTTAATAATGTTGGCTTAGTCTACATATTCTAAATTGTAGGCATACCAAGCATTTAAGAAAATATTAATTACAACCCTAATATTTATATACCTTCTTAACCTATGATTAATGTATTCATATGAATTTTGATCTTTTCTATAATGTAATCATACAATATAAATACCTATATTTTAAAAACTTTATTGTCCCATCACTTTCTATTCATTTATCTTTTTCTTGTTAACTATTTGTAAATCTTATATTTGTCAATACAACCTCGAACACGACCTGTGTTGGTGGAACACGAACCATGGGCACGACCCCTTGTTAAACCAACCCATGTATTCATTATGCACAGCCCCTGTGTACATATAAAACACTACCCGTGATAACTTACACAGCCCGTGTGGATAAGTTGTTTATGAAAATAATACTGTAAAATGATTACACAGCTTGACATATAACCTGTGTTAAATACTCAATCAATTCTACTTCATGTAATAATAAGTAAATCCACAATAGGAATTATGAATAAAGGATAATAAATTAACTAACTATCAATCTTTTATCCATATCACATATAACCACATCCTCAACACTTATATTTATCTTCAAATATCTAAGAAGTGATTCTTATAAAACTCATATTCAGTAATAGCATTTTATTTATCATATAACATACAAAAAAAATACAACATGCACGTGATCTTATCACATACATTATCTAAAGTAAAAGAGAGAAAAGCTAGAGCTTAGCTATCCAAACTACTACCTCTCTCTATATATTTAATTTAACCAATTCCATATATATTTCCAACCATTTCTCTTATTCATTTGAACTTGAATTATATAACTTATAACTTTAACATATACACTAATTTATATTCACTCATAGATTTGCATTCATATGCACATTTGTACATTTGCATGCATGTGTACATTTGTACATTTGAATTCATTACATATTTATATTTTCAATTGTTTACATTTTTATTTCTATGAACATGTACATTTATATACTTTCATATACAAACATTTTCATTATTGTACACTCATTTTCATTCATATGCATTAATTTGCATTCTTTTTATACTTTTTACGTTAATTTCCATGCATTGTCTACACATTTTTCCAACTGTACAAGTAAATTTATCTTTCATGAGATTAACATGTATGCATAATCTAATCTTAACCAATCAATCACATATAACAATCATAACACAACGAAATTCAACTATTGACATCGTGGCAATGGTACTACCCTTGCACACCACATCAAAAATCCCACACTCTAGTAATTCTGACTGTTCATATATTTCAATAACAACCATATAATCATTGGCAATCAAAAATGCATATTCATTAATTATATTTCATTTAGGTGATTATGTATATAACTATATAATGATACTCACTTGTGTAGCTATAATATCCATAGTTCCCTTGGACCCCGATGCTAGTATTATTGTCTAAATAATCATCCTATATAAACAATAATTCTATAACTCAGTATTATTCTTAATATGACTATGTGTGTAAAAATACTAATCTTTTTCTTATTTACTCTATCATTTAATTATTGACAAATCTTAACTATCAATTCTTTATAAAATCTCAAAATTTAAGAGTAAAACTTAAGAATTCACAAACTTTTTCTTACCTCTTTTGTCCTCTATTATTTTCGACCATGGTTTTCTCCTTCCCGCTTTGATTTTCCTCTCTCTATCTCTTTCTTTCATCTCTCTACTACCTCTATTTTTATTCTTTACTATTTTCTATATGAAATTTTTGTTATATACAATTTTAAATGGTCAATATGGCCATTTCATAAAGCAACACGCAAAATGCCACTAGCTTCTTACATTTCTAACATTTTCTATGGTTTGTATAACGTACACAGTCTGGTCGTAAAGCAGCACAGATCATGTTGACAACATAATCGCCATGCTCATACGTTGTCTAGACACATGACTGTGTTAAATAACACACTCGACGTCTTGACCATTTCTTTAACATACTTTGCTTTTTAACAATCTTCTTATACTTTCTATCATTTTTACTTTGATTTCGTAAGATTATACATATGTATTCAAATAAATTGTACAACATGAACATTATATATTGTTTTCATATTTAATTTACTATTAGTTTTAAATTTTTTATTGATTATAAGTTATTAGGATAGGGATGTGATAATTCTCCCTTCCTTAATGAATTTTGTCCTCAAAATTCATATATGTGTATTGTGTGTTATTGCATTCTTTGTATTCTCTTGTATAATAATCTTTGTTCACTTTTGTGTATCTTTGTATTCGGTCTATCATACCAATGCGTATTATTTGTCTTTGTATTATTAATCATTTTACTTCCTTGCATTGCTGTATACATATTTTGTTACATTTATACTTTATATGAACTTTTATCCTGAAACAACTACAAATAAACTATCTTTTCTTCATTAGCGATTATCTTTATAAACTCTACTCTTGTAATTCATCTATTATCATAACTTCTTGGCATATTCCTAGTTCTTTTATTCTTTATTTCTTTAATTTTCATATTTAACATTTGTTCTTTACTTCTTCTTTCTTCTCAGTTTCATGTATGCCTTCATATATCCTTTCCTTATCTTTCTTTTATCTCTTTTCTCATTTGATTATTTATCTACAATTTCTCATTTGCACATATATTTAAAACATTTAATAACTATACCTATTTAATTTTAACAATATTTTCCTATGTACTTGATCTTTAACAAATACTACTCCTTATCATTATAATTATTCATCTTATAACTTACTCCTTGTCTTTACTCTCATATTCTTATTATTTAATAATTATCTTCTATATCTTATACATTTATTCTTCTTATTCATTTATAATTTATTCTACATCTATCTTAATACTATTTTTTTTTACCAATACACCTTTTGATATCACTTTTTAATATACCCAACAATTCACACATGGAAAAATTGACTCATGTTCGTTTTTCAACTATATCTTTTACATTGATATTCTTTTAATTTTATGATTTCTTATAAATTTTCATCTAAATTTCTATTCTCATATGTATAGATTTATGTTGTAATATTTATCTATGTTCTTATTATTTTCACATATACTTTTCTATATCATTCTTTATGTGATTTTGATTAAATATATATTTTTCTTTTCTGTGTGTATTCTTTGAATTCTTATATATTTACCTCCTCCAACATTTCTGTATCATTTACTTTAACTTCCATAATATCTTATGATTTCTTATCATTTATACCTTTAATCTTTATCTAAATATTAATGATTTACATTAATAATTACTTTATGATTTATTTTACTTTATGATTTACATTAATAATTACTCACTTATACTTATATTTATTTTTCTTTTAACATTTGAAAATTTTATCACAAGCCTTCTTCTTATATGTATATAAAGGATCTAATTTCTATTCTCATGAAAACTTCCACTCTTAAAATATCATATCTTTACCAATCTTCGGTTACTCTAGTGGCAAAGGGCACTAGGTTCACTTAAGCAAGGTCTAGGGTTCGAATACGAGCTCTGCCTTGTGTATGTAAAAATTGGGATTGGGAGAGGCACCCGCGTTCTGTGCCCGACAGTTCTCGAGAGGGGGAGCATGCTATACCGCTCACACCACACACCCCTTTTAAAAAAATATCATATCTTTAAATCAACATTTAAATCATCTTATGATTTTACATACCTTTCTTTTCTGTTTTCTTTTTAAGTGTTTCCTTTCTTCCCTTTTATTCATTTCCGTACTCTTCTTCATTCTATATTTCTATCACCCGTATTTATGTTTTATAATCTTTTGATATTTTCAATTACTTATATTACTTCATGATTTTGTATCATTTATAAATCATCATATCAAAGATATGTTCATGCTTTCTATCTTATTCTTTTGAATATTCTTTATAAATTATCTATTTTAAGTCTTCATACTTATAACTTATTCCTTTTTTCTTAATGATTTCATTCCTATCCTTATAGTTTTATTAATTTATTAACCGTATCTTATGGATTCTCTTCAAATTTTAACAAATCTTCTAACAAACATTAAAATGGCTCAGCAAGACCTTGCCATATCAGCATGCCATGTGCCAACTCTTTATTTTCCACGTGTCGCTCAATTTTTCAATGTTTTGCGACACTCAGCACCTTGGCACGCCCCGTGCCAACCTTGGCACGATCATGGCCATCATTATAAGCACATTTGTGTTGATTTTTGAGTATGATCGTGTTGATTTTCCAAACAACACACCCCGTGTTGACAGCACGCCCTCTGTGCTGTTCATCCATTTTCTTGCTGATTTATGTCCAAACTTCATTTTGTCGAATCCTTAATACATATGACTCGTAACTTGGTCAATATTCATATTAAAATTACATTTTTAACTCTATTCTTTATTGAATTCTCTAATTATCCCCTAATCAAATTAATCATTTTATTTATTTTAATTAACATTAGGGTTTTAGGATGAGAATGTTACATACATTGTTCCCAATCCTTCACAATATGACCATTCCACTTCAAATCTCCTAATGTGAGAAAAAGGTCATCATCGGCCTTTAATAAGTCCATAGAATTCGATACGAGTAGGAGTAAACTCAATCCTCTTTCCTGGTATACTAGACTCTCTAGGAGTTTCTACCATCTTCTGTTTACCTTCTTTCTCTTCATTATCATCTTTAACTTTAAGAAGTTGTTCACCCTTAATCGTTGCATCTCTTAGCACCGTATACTCACTCATTTTAATCTTCAGGATTTGTTTGCGAATTTTCTTATTCAAACCATCCTCAAATAACTTGTATTTATCCATGTCGATAGAGATATAACTCGCAGTAAAATGTGATAGTTGGGTAAACTATGACTTGTACTCAACTATAGTCATCTTCCCCTGCTTCGGAGATAAGAACTCCTTCGATTTCGCTTCATAATATACTCTCGATAAATACTTCTTACTGAACTCCCGTGAGAAATCCTCCCGTGCTATAACTCATGGAAACTCCAAAGAATGGGGAACTATCTTCCACCATTCATACACATCACCCTGTAACAAAGATGCTGGAAACTCTAACCTATCCTCTGTATTAGCCTACATCATCTAAAAGACTCTGATAATCTGATCCAACAACTCTTATT
>CANYCX010274799.1:0-17286 GCA_948193385.1 Breynia disticha f. nivosa
ATTACTCCAGCTCAGGCTATACTGGCGAGTAATAAACTGTTGATCCATTTAATATGTGTGAGAGAAAGATATTACTCTGGCTCAGGCTATACTGGCGAGTAATAATCTGTTGATAGATCTTAATAAGTGAGAACAAGATATTACTTCGGTTCAGGCTATACCAGCGAGTAATATTCTGTTGATCAATTTATATAAGTGGGAGGGAAAGATATTACTTTGGCCCAGGCTATACCAGCAAGTAATAATCTATTGATCCACTTTAACAAGTGTGGAAATGGTCTAGTGATATAAAAGGTTTAACTTTCAGAAAGTAAAGTTATAGTTAGTGCATAGAAAGTGCATTATAGTACATTCACACCTATGTAATCTGTTGGAATGGCGTGAATGGTTGATTAGGAGAATTAAGGCATGTATATGTGAAGTTGATTATGTATATATATATATATATATATATACATATGATGAAAATAGTAATGAAGTGTGAATGTAGATGTAGAGTATGTAATCTTGTGGATGTGTGTATTAAACCACATTATATACGGCAATTTGATGATAAAATATGATATATGTTATTGTGTTCCTTGTTGTTGGATGAATATGTATGAGTATAATTGAAGTATGAGTGATCACATAGATGTTATGATTGAGAGTAAAATAATGGTTGGAAATAAACAATAGTTTATATCCTTGATTCTTGGTGAATCATATATATTTTGATAATTTGATTATGTGTAATGCATTAAAAATGCATTAAGGAACATTTATACATATATGTTATGTGGTGAAGTGATAGATCCCATGTTTATAGGTTATTATATCGGGTTGATCATTTAAAATAATAATGGTTAAACTCTTGTGTATTGAATTAATTTGATTATGAATACATATATGAAGGAATGAGTTATGATGTTTGTGTGTGATGTGGTGATTGTGCTTAAAGGTTATGGTTAAAATGTTATATGCCTTGATTTGGTATATGTTGAATTATCTTAATTTGTGATGGATGAGATGATTTATAGGTGTTTTGAATGATGAATGAATTGGAATAAAGATAGGAAATTGGTTTGGTTGATGTAGTGTGGTTATATTGTGAATTGTGTAGGTTAAAATGTGTTTGGTATGAAATGTTTCCGGACAAACAGGAAAGTACGCGGTGTAGCCCCTCAGTACGCGGGGTGGCGGCGAGTCCGCGTAGTCCATTCTGACACCGCGTATTTACCTGTATCTCGGATGAAAAATTTAACAAAAGTACGCAGGGTGGGTGCCGAGTCCGCGTAGTTTTCATTGACCATGCGTACTTTGGTTCACACAGCGTTCTTTAGGTTTCAAAACTACGCGGTGTGGGAGCGAGGCCGCGTACTATGGACCAACTCCACGTAGTCTTGACCAGTCCGCGTTCCATCCTGCAATTGCACTAAAAATGTATAAATGTTGTTCTTGGGTATTGAATTTAATGTGATTTTATAAATTCTAAGTTTATAACCTTATTCTATACCCTGAATATATTTATAATTTGCCATAAAATAATATTTGAATTTATTATTTTATGTCGAAAGAAGTTGACTTTTGTGGTTATGTTGCTTACTGAGTTTATAACTCACGCAATTATATTGCCTGCAATGCTCGGCAGGAAATTAAACAGGTTAAAATTTTGGACGGAAAGGTGCAGTAGTTTAGTTCGAACTTTGGAGATGGATCAAGACGAATCGGGGTGTGCTGCGCATCTTTTTGGATTCCATGTACATGACTATGTAAATGTTGGCATGTATTCTATTTTGAAAGGTTATTAATGAAATAGGAACATGTTATTTCTTATTTCTTTTATAACCTAAAATAGTTGTAAACTTTGATATATTGTTTATGAAAACGAGTTTGATTTCATTGTCCTTCATTTATATTTATATTTTTCTTATTATATTTAATTTAAAATTAAAACTTGATTTCTGGGTTCAGGTATCATTTGTAGGAGGGAAGCATACGCAAATGATAGTTGAATTCAGGGGTCACACAACATGCCCCGGGGTCTGACAATAATCCACAAACTAGAGAGCCTCCTCCCTCTCTTTTCACTCGAGAGATCTCTCTCTCATTTCATTTCATTTGGGCTAATCCCCTATTTATCTATTTGGAAGAGCAACTCGCCTTTCAGGGAAGAACATTTCACCTTCCCATTCATAACTCAAGCTCTCACTTACTTTTTCCTTGGGCCTAGCTCTGCATCGAGCTCTCGCTCGACATAAAATCTCATTAGGGATAAATCCCTATTTAAATCAACAACAAGAGCAATGATCTTTTGTTCACAATTGGGTTAATCCCCTATTTTATCATACAGAAGAATAACCCGCCTTTCGAGGAAGAACATCTCGCCTTCCCTTTACCGTCTCAAGCATGAAAATACATTCGTGCTCATGCAATACCAATAATGTCATGTAAGAATGCAATTCATTAATTTCTAAATTCCATTTCATAATTTCAAAATATCACATAAACATGAATGTTCCACGTTAATTCATCACCATAACCAAAAAAGAACACTCATAACGTGCACATGGATATTCAAACATAATTCGTTATAAACTTCATGCTCAAGCATAGCTAAGTACAAGCGACAATCATTTTCAAACCAAGTTCAAACACTCAATTCAAGTCATCCTTTTAGTACAAATTAACATTTCAACATGTCAAAACACAATCCCTTTATGCCATATACTAATGAACATTCACCCCTTCTCTTAATGAACATATCATTCATAAGTTCCTTTTTCATTTCAATTTTTTAGAACATGAAACCACATACCAAACACAAGCTCATACAAATTCCAATAAAATCACATAAAGGCATTTAAGAAATCAACTCTTTTATTCGACCCATTTTCACTACCATTCTAACTAATGAGTCATTAATCACACATGTTTAACAACACCGAGGTAAAACCTCCAATGGTAAGTGTCAAAAGTGCACTTACTTTGAACTCCACGAATAGACTCGTCACTTGATTCCTGATTCGGGTTCTGATTGTCACCTCCTACACAAATCACGACACATTTCACATCATATACAATATTCTAGTCTTAATTTCTCATTTACTCAACCAATTTCCCAAAATCCTCACTTTGCCCCGAAACCCAACGTAAATTCCTTAATCTTTGTTAAATCCTCCAATTATAGGTTAAATGTTTGTACATTTAGTAACTGTGATAAAAACCCGACAAAACCCTACCAAAAATACTTTGTTTCACACAGATTCCAGCCTTAAATTAGATAATCTGACGTCTCCTCTTCCTTGCCTCAAACCCTAGTTTGAAGGAATTCTGATTGAAGAATCGATATGTTGTTTTGATGTTAAAATTCATGAGTTTGTAGGTAGGTTTGATGTTTAGGGAAGCTTAGGAATGTGTTTCAAGCGTTGGGAGACTGCTTAGGATGGTTTGCTTATGTTTGTCCCGAATGAGGCTCTTTTATTCCTCTTTAATACGCGTCCAGACCACCGATAATGTAGGTTTGGAAAAATTAACGTAGGTTGAACAACATACGCTAATCTGGGAATTCAAAAAAGAATAATGTACATTATTCTTATGGTTAACGTACGTTAATCCATCAAATTCCAGATTAATGTGCGTTAATCCTATCATTAACATACGTTAATGATGCCCAGCCTGCATATTTTCTATTTCTTGACTCCCCTCCCATCCCCGACATATATACTTCTATATATCTATTCTTCCCACTTATATTAGATATTATTCCGATCATAAAATGGTCATTTTTTGGGGCTTTACATGCCAAAAGTGAAATTTTCCAAAATTCACCACTTAAAGTTCCAACACTTCCCTGCAGTCTACTTTTTTTTTTCTTTTGCTTCCTTCTTTTCTTCTTTTTTCCCTAGACTTCTCTTTTTTTTGTTGGCTTTCTTAAACTGAGGCCCTTTTTTGGTTTCTTTTTTAATGAAGGCCTAAAATTATGAGCCCTGATCGTGTGCTAAGAAAGCCCAATGTCTTTGCAATTATACTTACGACAAATGTCTGGATCCTACTAAAGTCCAATTTCTTGTTCTAGCTCTGACTCTAGATTATGTCAATGTTGATTCATCAATTTTGTTTTCTCCAAACTACATGAAACCTGCGTATAATAAAAATTAAATAAATTCTTTCATTCATGTGCTAAACAAAATATAACCCACGTAAAATGTGTTAAAAGATATCCAAAACATAATGAAACATGGTATAATGTATGTAGAAAAATACCAGTCATCAATTGCTTCTTGTGTGACGGTGGTCACTCGACAGAGATCTTCGACTACACATCTTATTCATATGACAATTAACCATATCTGTATTCTTTGAGCCCACCTGTGAAGAAGGTGGAGTACATTGATTAGAGCCACCATTTTAGACGAACCCTTATATCAGCCATCTTACTCCCATCAGCATTCTTATTAACATTCCCATCCTTCTGATCATTCATCTTACCACCCTTCACATCAATCCTATCAGTACTCATCTTCATCTTTCCATATTCCTCCCAGACCAGTTCCTTCTTCTCATAAAAACCCTTAGACCAGCCAGTGGCTTCTCTCTTGTTAGTGCCAATGGTGATAATTTGAGAAAAAGGTAGAAAGAAGATAAAGGGTTGAAGAGCTAAGAAGAAGCAGAGGACTTCAAATGTCAGAACTGAGATTTATAGACCAAACTCAAGAACTTGAGTACAAAATAAGCCAGAAGGAAAAATAGCTCGACGCTAGGCCATCGGGTTTGCTACCAAGTATTACTAAAAAGAACTTCAAAGAACAAGTGAGTGATGTTATTCTACCATACGAGGAGATTTCTAACCCATTCTTGTCTATAGGTATGGTAGAGGAGTAGATGAACAATGATGATAGATACTCTGCTAGAGGGGATGTTATAGCAGTCGCATCCTAGCAGATTGTGGAGGATGAATGCACTATTACCTAAGTTTCAAGGAATTTTGTTGATACTCCTCATATCCCAATAAAATTACTAGACCCAGAGAGTTTCCCTATTCCTAACTATTGAAAAGAAATGTTCATTAGAAAATAACTAGTTGATAACAGGTCAAATGTTAACATTATGTTGTATACAGTTTTTTGCCAGTTAAAGGGTGTTGGGCTTCAAGAGTTTATTATTGCCCTTTAATTGGAATATAATTTTATTATTTTGGCTAGAGGAATCATGATGAATGTGTTTTTATGAGTTGAAAACCTTATTTTCTGGGTTGATTTTGTAGTGGTTGACTCCCAAAATGTTGAGCATTCATTAATGCTAAGGAGACCTTTCCTAGTGACAGTACAGGCTTTTCTTAATGCTAAAAATTGTGAGCTCACTCTAGGAATGAATTATAAGGTGGTTACATACACCTTCCCATACTTAGGACCATCTACGAGAGCATCTAATAGTACACATGATTCTTCTATTTCATCGACGTTTGATTTTGGATTACAATAGGATATGAGCTACAAAAAGGTTTTTTTGTATGTATATACATTACAGCTAGAAGGAAATGTACAATTTGATGATCAATTATGACAGTTAGCTTTCTGATCAATGTCTCTGTGTTGGATGAAGGATCGAGTTTGGATGGAAATACGCTCCAGTTTGGTTTAGACGATTGAGAGGATTTTTCCATTTTTCTTTGGAGTCGTCCACATCCTTGCTGCATAGATTACTTGGTGAGATTTGTTGGTCAGAAAGGATAAGGATCGGCTATTTGAGATTTTGTGCAACTATCTAGCCAAAGCAGGAGGATAGTAGACCTCTTATCAATTTTATTAACTATCACCTTTGCTAATGGTCGAGCTTCTGACCAGAAATAAAGCATGTTTGTACATATGTGAATAGTTCTCTTTCCTTTCATTTTTTATCTCATTTGATAGGATTAGTTATTTTTTTGGTGGATATAACCTGCATTATAGTGGCACAGCATACCCACATGCTCAGCCACATGACCCTCGTGCAAATTTTTTAATAACACGTCTCGAGCTCATACTCGACACGGGTCGTCCTTATATTTATTTTTCTAATGTAGATTGCACGGGTCGTGCTGTTTTAGCACGATGTCGTACCAATGTTCGAAATTTTTTTCGAATCTCAGCACAACCTCGTGTTGATAGGCACAATCTCGTGATGAATGAACCCTAATTTGGCACGAATCATTTTGAGATCAGCACAATTGTGTCAAGCTTTCTAATATATATACACTCATGTCGCAGCCCTCATTTCTCAACATTTTCACTTAAAAACATCCAAACAAAAATTCCCCCAGCCACATAACCTTAACACGATGCTTCACAGACACACGCTCTTACACATGCCTCGCACACAACGACAACAAGATGCAATATGTTTTTCTCATCAATCTCAGTTCAATGAAAGCATCTTCTTCTTGTAAGTGTAAGAAACCTTCTGCCACTCATCCTTTTCTCCATTTTGACAATGATTCTAAGATTGTGAGGTATAATTTACTTTCTAACTGTGAGATACACATAGAGAATTGCCTAGATTTTGATGTGTTAGACAAATTGGGTGTTGATTTTGACACAAATGGATTGATTTTCCATAAAGGACTATTTGAGTAAGTAAATATGGATACTCAATTAGTGTTGTGTGAGGAGTTATTCTTTGAGTTTTTGGTGACCTTATATGCGAATTATAAGGGGAGGACCCTTCATTTTCAACAGGCAGGAATACATCGTAAGTTGTCTTTTACAAGGTTAGAAAGGGTGATGAGAAGTCTAGATGCCATAGAAAAATCCCATAAAGATCGTACAACTTTTGACAATTATCATTATAGTGTTGGTGAGTTTTGTAAAGAGGCTATTGGTTTACCTAGTAGCAGTTACAATCTGAGCCAGTCAAAAGTAAGCAAGTAAAAAAAATCCATTGCTAAGGATTATTCATAGGTGGCTCACTCGATCAATCTTACGGACGATCTATGGCGATGGAACGGCTAGAAGGCAAAGTCTTTATTGTATTTACTTCTGCCTGCATAGTCAGCTTATTGATGTAGCTCACATATTTTTTTGATCACATTTATAAAGAACGTAACAAAGAGGCAGGTGCAATAATGGTGCTTACTTCATTGCTAAGATAGCTATGGAGTTAAGCATTGACTATTTAAATGATGAGTCACTGACACGACTTGTAACATCCTAGGAAATTATAGTCGTAAAATTCTGATAAATAAATATTTAAACATCAAAATATAAAGGTTGTTCAAAGGTTCATATAAGTTGACACGAAATAAACGAAGAAAATTGGAGAAATGTTAAACAAGTGGAGTACGCGCGGTGGATAGTCGAGTACGCGCCCTCGTGCCGACCACGTGTACTACATCTCCACCATGTGTAGTGTGTTGTGTGCTTGAAAACTTTATAAACCGAACAACCGAGATTTCCACAGAAACCTTAATATACTTAAATTCATTTCCAGAGCAAATTAGAGGAAAAGAGATCTAAGAAAGAGAGATTTGGATCAATGAAAGTGCGTTGGAGATTGATTTCTTGCATCCTTCATCCTAGGTTGATTAAGGTAAGATGGTATAAGAGTTATGGTTTATTTAAGTTTTATGATTTGGTAATTGCATATTTGTATGGCTTTTAGTTTGTATTTTGCTGTTGGAAATGATGAAACTCAATAAGGAACTTGAATTGACGTTATGTATGTGTTAAAAAAGGAATTAGGAAGAAGAGTTGATGGAAAAGTGTGGAAAAAAAGGTTTACAAATGGTTGACTTCCGAATTTTGGAAACCTTAGTAATTATGTGTTTGAATGGAAATTTATGCTGGAATGACATGATTAGAGCGTGAATGAATGTGTTAATGATTAGTAATGTATTGTATATGGTTATTTTGGTACAGGAGGAATTGTACGACTGTTTAAGGGATTTTGATTCGGGGTTTAGCTTATTGCTTTCGCTTGTATTCGAGGTAAGTGTTCTTACACTTGCTAAATTGAATCTTAAAATGAATTCTGATATAAATAGTAGTTTTTCTTTAAACTTATAAAGTTGTAAGGTTGTTGGCCTATAATGCTATGTTGAGATTGTTAGATATAGAAGAACTATACAAAAAATGAAATGATGATGAATGAATCATTCATATTGTTGTTGAGATCTTTTACGATCTAAATTGAATTGAGTTGGTATGTTCAATTGGTTTTGTGCCTATTTGATAAATGATGATATTGTTGTGATTTGATAAGCTTGTATTGCTTATATTGATAAATGTTTGATAGGAAGTTGATTTTGAGACGTTGAATTTATATTGATACATTGATGTTAGAAATACTTGTGTGGTATGTTTTATGATAGTTTATACTTGTGTGGTATATGATCTGCTTTGTGTGAGCTGTGTTATCAGCTATGTTGTGTGCTGATATGAATGTCATTCTTATGTTGTGTGCTGGTACAAATGTCATTCTTATTATGGCTATTGATACGAATGTCATTTCTATGATGTGTGCTGATATGATACAAATGGCATTCATACATTTACATATTGCATATCTGTGTGACACGAGCCTACGTGGTAATACTATTCCTGTGTGGATGAGGACTTGCTGTGTGTTGTCCTGGACTGAGCTGTGTGCGGTCCATATTTACGAGCTTTATGCCCAGAGCTGTGTGCTCAGGTTGTGTGCCATTCCTCTACTATGTGCAATAAAGAATTTCCACTATTGTGTGCTATGGTGGACAAAACCCCGGGTCATCCTGTATGGATTTGCATTAGCATTGACATTGCATTGCATACAATTGCATCTATATAATGCTATGAGATCTGAGTGATCTAATTATTTTGTGCTTACATAAATATATTCCTGTGTGGACTATTGATCTCTGTGTGAGATAGAACCTGTGTGGTTCGTAATTGTTGTGTGCTATCCTGTATGGATGTTGATTTATGTTATTTTGATATTGTTGTGTGTGATATAAATCCTGTGTGGATTATTGAGCTGTGTGTTGTTTTTGAATGGCATATAAAGGTGCCATAGGGAGAAAACAGTTAGGCACGTCTTCGTGCTGATTCGTATTTTTCACGTACACATCATTTACGTTAAATTAAGATAAGAATCGTTACTGAGTATATTTTATACTCACCCCTGTTTATTGTTTAAACGATTGTGCAGATCATAGGTAGCTGCTGCAGTTGGACGACAAAGGTGATCAGCATTTTCAGAGCTTACGTCAAAGGTCGAGCTCCAGAGTTCGTTTTTGAGATTTTCCTTTGTACATACTGTACAATTTTGTATATACACGCATGATTTGAGTTTGAAAGTTTTTCAAACTATTTGCTTCCATTTGTGTTTGATATTTGAAATGAAAACAGTTTGGGTCGAGTTTTGTATAAAAAGCGTGTATATATATTTTCTCTCTCTTCTGTTCTTTTTTTAAATTTGATTTCATATCATTTCTTAAATTATATTGATTATGTGGAAAAACAGGATTTTGAAAATGAGCTTTTCAATTTGTGGTCCAAAAATTATAGGAGCTATGGAAATAGAATTTTATGGGGATTTTGGCGATTGTGGTCATTTTAATGGTGAAAACTTGCATAAATGAGGATGTTTGTGTGCTTTGGATGTTTTACTGTTGGGTTTTTTTTGTGGATTTTATGTTCTCTAATGGTTTGGATGACGACAATGGTGACTTTTGGGCATGTTAGTTTTGGAATGTTGTTTGATTTGTGATATGACGATAATTTAAGATGTTTTGGTTTGGTTTCTCGTAGAATTATTCGCGTGCTGACTTGTTTTTAGTATTTCTATGTTTCTACTTGTCGTCATGTTGCACTTCCCTAGTATGCCAGACAGTTAGTAGTTTCTCATTGCTTTGATGCTGAAAAATTTTGCGCATATCTGTCTTCCTCATGAGCGCACGTTGCACCAACTCAATTTCTATATGGACGTCTTAGCATTGATCAGCTTTGTAGGTGGGATTATTTTGTAGATTAATACCTCGGCATACTGGGAGTTGATGCTAGAGTTTCTTTGTCATTTACGATATTTGAGGTTGATCCGATGGCGAGACTATTACGATAGAATTTTAGGTTGATGGCATTGCGTATCAAATGCTGCTCTACAATTTTGCATATCGGCTAGTCTGTATGATGTGGAGTACCAGAAGGAGGCGTATCAAATGCTGCTTTACAATTTTGCATATCGGCTGGTCTGTATGATGTGGAGTACCAGAAGGAGGCTCTTGACCTTTTGATGGGTTTCAACATTGTCGCATACTGGGAGCAGCTAACCGGACGAATAGACTTTCACCCTAGTAGATCGAAGGCATTACAAATTCATTCAAAAGGCTCTACAGTATGTTCACCACATCATTGCATCCACTGTGTACTTAAGGAAAGAGAGTCTGGGTAATGTCACAACACAAGACCTCTTGTGCCTTTGTAGTATGCACCATTGCTATACGGTCAACATAGGGTATCTGTTGTGCTATGGTATCAATGGTAAAAAGAATAAAGAAATAGGGCAAAAGACATCTACCAGTCATTCCAGGTTCTCTTGGTAGCTTCCCTCTCAATTGCATTAGGGAAGTTTTTCCACCATTTTTCATTTTATCCTTCTTTGCCTTATTTCTTTATTCTTTTTAACATTGAGGACAATGTTGTGCTCTAAAGTGTGGTGAAGGGGGGTCATTAAAATCAAAATTGTTTAAACCTTGTTGGAACATCTAGCATTTAAATTTCTAGCCTATGATGAATCTGTGTAGTTGACTGCATTACTTTCAATCACAGAGTCATAATTGTCAGTGTACTTAGGAAAGAAAATATGAATGGTTGGTTAAATAGTTGTGCACTTGTGTGTTCTTAGTAGTATTCTAGCTTTGAGCACACCAAGCCATGTTTAGGTCAGTTCTGATGTTTGTCTTAAAACTGTTTTCACTTGATAGTACTATAACTGTCTTGCAAACATTTGTGGTTAAACGAATTTGAGTTTAATCTTTTGATGCTGTGAAAATATATCCTTGCTCGATTGAACCTAAACCCGTTAAGCAACAAAAAAAGAGGTAAAAGCTATGCTCTTCTGTATGGTGCTTGAAGATATGAGTATGCAAAGCACCTTTATCACGACATTCTTGAGTAACCAGGGACAACCACCAAAAGTGGGTGGTCTTCGCGTAAAAAGAGAAGCAAAAAAATCATTCGTGATAGTGGAAACCAGAATTCAAAGATTGTTGTGAATAAAAAGGGGTATGAAATTTTGGGATGAATCGAATCTAGATATATAGATTTGATACATCCTAGAATTTCATACATATGTAACTCGAATTATTGTGAATTAACAATTATTGGGCAATGTCTAACTCATGTTAAAATATATCTCGATTAAGCTAACATCTAAGATTAAGAATATATAAGATTAACTTGATTGGATAAAATCTCTTTCAAACCAAAAGCCTTAATCTAGCATTACACTAATTCGGAGGAGTTTTGTCATTCTATCTCTAAAATTGCAGGCAACTTCTTTTAATTGTGGGACACCTAATTTACTAGATGGTTTCTCAACCTATAAATGCAAAGTCATAAAATTCATTTAAACCACATAATTGAATTCAATATCTTATTGAATTCAATAATAAACAAGTCATAACATATAATCCATCCTAAGAACCATCTACTCTAGATATCCATGGAAGAATTAGTTCATAATGTACTCAAAACCAACATCTAAAATAAGAGAAAACCTCATAGCAAATAAGTAATTGATGAATCTCTTACACAAGTCACAAATCTGTAATTTATAACGGTCTTCTCTCGGTTTGGTGAAGATCCCGACTGGATTCTCCGATCTCTGCGCTAGCAATGATGTTTCTGCACCCCTTGTTGTTCCAATGACGGATCTGATGATCCAATCCACCTTTTTCCCCTCCAAAAACCCTTTATTAGCAACCCTATCTTGCACATAGTAAGTTGGAAACTGTTTAGATAAACCGTTTAAAAAATCGTTATTAACTCTTCGAATGCTTCTGGAATGGAAACGGTTTTCGAAATAGTTTATGTAAACCGTTCCTTAAACCGTTTTGACCTCCTTGAATGCCCCTAGAATGGAAATTGAATGACAAACGGTTTAATTAAACCGTTCTAGAAAGCGTTCCCATTTATTGTTTGGGCTTTTCTCTCGATTTCACTTTGTTTTGACCCAAAATTTTCCTTTTTCTGTTCAATGTTTCACGAGTCATCTGGAGACATATAAATTACAGAAGTAATCCAAAATATTGCTTATAATTAGCCAAAAAATATGATAAACGTCGTAAAAACATGTATAAAATATATATGTAAAAAGATGTTTATCAAACTTCACCATACTTAAACCTTTGCTTGTCCTCAAGCAAATAGTACAAAGTTATACTCAAAATTATAAGACAAGCTTAGTTCATCTAGCATTGTAAATTCCTATACGATCTTAGGGGGAGTTAAAAGCAAAACATTCAAGAACATGCATAACTAACAATCTACACAAGATAAAAAATTGATAAGCTAACCAATTAACATATACACAAGTGCACTTATAGACGATCCAGTGTGTGTGTATAAACCAAATTTAGGAAAGTTCCAAGTTTTAGCACGTAACTATCATTAATTAACACCAAAAAAATAAAATCAAAATTAGAGTTGGCATGAATAAACACAAGTTTTCAAAAGAAATTTCTTATTCAATTGGTACTATCGAGTGCGTTTTACACTCGATCTCGATCCCTCTACTTGCTCAATTGCTACAAACCCCTTTTTTATTCACAATAATCTTTGAATTCTAGTTTCCACTATCATGAATGATTTTTTGCTGCTCTTTTTACATGAAGACCACCCACTTTTGGTGGTTGTCCCTGGTTACTCAAGAATGTCGTGATAGAGGTGCTTTGCATACTCATATCTTTAAGTACCAGACAGAGGAGTAGAGCTTTTACCTCTTTTTTTTGTTACTTTGTTTCTTAATAGGTTTAGGTTCAATTGAGCAAGGATATATTTTCACAGCATCAAAAGATTCAACTCAAATTTAGTTAACCACAAATGTTTGCAAGACAGTTATAGTACTATCAAGTGAAAACAGTTTCAAGATAAAACATTAGAACTAACCTAAACATTGCTTGGCGTGCACAAAGCTGGAATACTACTAAGAACACACAAGTGCATAACTAATTAACCAACCATTATTTCTTTCCTAAGGACAATGACAATTATGACTATGTGATTAAAAGTAATGCACTCAACTACACAGATTCATCATAGGCCAGAAATTTAAACAATAGATGTTCCAACAAGGTTTACACAATTTTCATTTTAATGACCCCCTTTTGCCACACTTTAGAGCACAACATTGTCCTCAATATTAAAAAGAATAAATAAATTAGGCAAAGAGGGATAAAATGAAAAATAGTGCAATTAAGAGGGAAGCTACCAAGAGAACCTGGAATGACTGGAAGATGTTTGTTCATGACTACAAGGGTAAGTAACTAAGGTAAGTAATAAACAAGAATAGAAGATCATTACTCAAATCATCCAGTTATAGAGTACAGACTAGAATAGAAAATAACAGAAAATTAAAAGAAAATAAAATAAAAGATGAAAAATAAAAATAAAAGAAAAGAAAAAGAAAACAAATCTAGCTAATCATATGGCTCAGTCATCCTGGATGTCATCTCGGGGCTCCTGAGGCTGTGGCAGCTAATGCAGACAGGATAGTATTGCTGGTACAGCTGGTAGTACCAGTCATATGGCGGTAGAGGGTGGTATGGTGGTTTTTGTATGTTCATATGTTGCAACATGTACTAAACTTAGTGCTTAAGTGCATAGATGTTGCCACCATAGACGAGCTGCTCTCACTACATGGCTCATAATATAGCACCGTATTGGCGCTGTAGCTCAAGAATATCATCTAGCGAAGCATGATATGCTGGTGGAGCCTGTGGTGGAGCTTATGGTGGAGCCTGTGGTGGAGCTTGTGGTGGAGCCTGTTGTGTTGGCACTGACTCAGCCTGTCCAGCCTCCTCTGTCGGGCCTGCCTCCTCTACTGGAGCTGCCTCCTCGTCCTCTCCCTGCAACCTATAAATAAATCCGTTGGCGACCCGCTCACAGACTAACATCTGCATATGGGAGAGGGCTGTCCTATCTAGCCGCTCTACGGGGGCTGATATGATCATCGTCGGTGGCCCGTCGAAACGTCCTAGCCCCTCCAACGGTCGCGTGGTGTAGTTCCCTGTGTACAATACGCAATCAGGGGTCACGATACCTACTCTTGTATGGAATAGGCAAGGAGGAGAGCCGCGTTGACCGTATAGTTTTGATCCATGCTGTAAAGACATAGCAGATCCTTCATTGTAACATTTTGGCACTTTCTTTATGCTAATACATCGTATAGGTGATGACCCGGTGCATGTAGCTCAAGGCGTGAGACTGGATCTAAGATGCCTTCGATCAACTCTGATCAAAATCATTTTTGCACGTTATCTCCTCCCAAAAGTTAGCCACACTGACCCAAGCTAGAAATGTGGTCGACAAGTCATCGAAAGTGTCGATGTTGGTGAACTCTCGTTCATATAGCCCCATCCTGAATGCAAAGTTGTATAGGTGTATTGTGTATTCTCTCACGCCAGCCCAGAAGATGACAGAGATGTCATCATTATTCGATAACTAGACATTATGTAACTTTATTGAACTGGAAAAACTATGTTATGGACCTCTCCTTTTGAGAGAATTCTCTTAGAGAACAAAAGGTTAATATTTTTTCTATTCTTTTAGTAAAAATTTGGTTTGTATCAACAAAAACAAGCAGATCTATTCTATATCCGATAAGTACCAATAAGCAATGGGGGTTGACCCCACTATAGATTAGCACTTGCATACAGATTCGTTTAACCCACACCCGTCGAGGCCCGAACTTGAATGTCAGTTCCCTACGAATAGAGGCAAATAACTTGTCTCTTATCTTTTGGAGTCGATCTTATCTATGTGGATGTTCAGGAAACTCAAGCATGTTAGTGAACCTCTAGGCTTCTACAGTGTCTCGACCATGTCTTGGGGCAGGCTCTTTCTACAAGGTGGTCTAGCATCTGACATCTGCAACCAAAGAGATATAACTGGAATAAGAAAAAATAACCAATCAATTAGAGTATGGTAACAAATTGATAATTTTACCAAGAACTCAATCAATAAAAATAAACATCTCCACTTGGGCATAGCTCATTTGTCGTTTCAAAGGAGGAAAAATAACAAGGTTCAATAATGGCATGCTTTAACACAACTCAAAAATTGTAAATCATATGACTGTTCATTCGCTAAGAGTGTCAACAATGCATAAGTATCCTCCAATTTCACACTTTTCAACCCAACTAATATCAAACATTAAACAAACGGTACTAAAATCATAGAGGAACAGCTACTATCCATGCATCGGTTCATAACAAAGCCGGAATCAAGTGCAATTTGTTCACCTAGAGCATTCTTAAGTATAAGTGTCAATATACTCAATTCTTCACTAAGCTACACAAACCTAAAGCAAAACTAAGGAAAAAACCTAAACAAATTTGGCCAAACTTGATTCCACTAACAAAAATCACAAATAATGAAAGATAATCGTTCTCGATCATGAAACTAAACACCATCCAACACAAATAACTCAATAGAAACCTCAAAAACTAAACCCTTGCATTTTTACCCGAAGAATTTGTCAAATAAAACATCAAATTAAGAGAGGGGTGTGAAAAGGGAAGGAAAATGAATTTCCTATCTCATTTTGGCACAAAAAACGAGTGGAAATGTCTGGGGAATGGGCGAAGCCAAGAGAGAAACGAGTTACGAGTGTTTTGAAATGTTTTAAAATGAGGAGAGTTTGGGTTTCTGTCTATTTAACATTGGCACGCGCGTCGATACAGTTTTTGAAATGGTTTTCGTAAACTGTTTTCTAAACCATTCCCAACAGTGCAAATGTTTCTGTTTCTAGAACGGTTATCAAAACAATTTTAATAAACCATTCGATAAACCATGTCCAAACTGTAGACGCTACTGAAATCAAAACGGTTTTTGAAACAATCTTACTAAACCATTTTGAAACTTTAAATGCTATTGGAATCAAAACGTTTTGCAAAACGGTTTTTAAAAACCGTTTTATAAACTGTTTTAGTTGCAACATTTGTAAAAATGTTTTTCGCAACCTGTTTTGACCTGTTGAAGCCCATAAAACACTCTACATGCATCGAAAAACGTACCTGTTAAAGCCTCGTATCGTTGAACCTACATGAAAAACTAAAACGAAACAAAAACACACCAAACAAAACAAAAGAACTAAAAGAATTAAGATAAACATGAGCATTTGGTTGCCTCCCAAGAAGCGCTTGTTTAACGTCCTAAGCCTGACAGTTACCTCTAAACTAAGCTTGGCTCCAGAGGAGCGAGGGAGACAACTTCCCTGTCAAGGTCTAAAGGAACCTGTCCATGATACAATTTCAAACGTTGACCATTCACTTTGAACGTACCTTTGTCGGGGTGAGATACCTCGACAGTGCCATAAGGGAAGACTTGAGTCACACGGAATGGACTCAACCGCCTAGATTTCAATTTCCCAGGAAAAAGCCTCAATTGGGAGTTGTAAAGAAGAACATAGTAGCCCTATGCTCCTTTTCCTTATCCTACAAAACAGATGAAATTATGATTGGCAATTTATTATCTGGGGCTAGAAATGCATACTCTAGGTATTTGGTTCTTTAATTCAGGAACTGGAGGATCCTTGAGTGAATTCTTAAGTCTCTGAAAATTACTACGAACAAGTCCCTCAAATTGGGGTTTGTGAGTCTTGAAGGTTGAGGATTCAAGGTGTGCGACTTGCTCGGATGCTAGGATATCATCCTATTCTGCATTTTTAACTTGCGCCAAACAATGCTCTAATGAAACTGTACATATGAACTCTTGTAAATAAGAAGACAAAGACGAGTGAGAGGAACTAACAAATTAGAACTAGTCGTCCTGATCTATAGAGTGACGTAAGGATTTTGATATTAGAAAAGTGCTCTCTTCCTCACCAACTTGTAAGACTAACTTGCCATTGCTAGCATCAATAATGGCCCTAGTAGTGGCTAAAAATAGTAGACCTAAAATTAATGGGATCTCAACATTCTTATACATGTCTAGAATCACAAAATCAACAGAAAAAATAAACTTATCCATTCTCACTAAAATGTCCTCAATCTTAACTCTAGAAAGCCTAACACACCTATCAGCTAACTATAAACTCATCCTAATAGGCAATTGTTCACCTAGGCCTAACTAC
>CANYCX010274821.1:0-11191 GCA_948193385.1 Breynia disticha f. nivosa
CATGGTTGGATCATGAATGCATGATTTGATTGCATAGATTATGCACAAGACATTCATGCATTTGGGCTCATAGGGAGCATATGTAATAAAGTGAAAATGGATCTTGGGAGCGTACACAATGAGGGAGTGGTTACCGGATCTTGGGAGCGTAATTGTAGTAGTATATAAAACATACGTTACTGCAGCACAGTGGAAAACTCGTTCCACATTTTAGTGTTCGAGTGTTCCGGCCAAGTAAGGGCAATGATCAGGCCAAGTAGGGGCATAAAAATCTATAGACCATAGTAATTGTAACCTATACTCCCGGCCGACGAGGCCCGTTTACAAACATCAAATGTAAGGACAAATAAGGGCGAAGAGTTGAGTTTAAATGAAATCCTGGGTATGAACATGTTGAGGAATGCATTAGATCATATGCATTCACATTTCTCATATTGAATATGATGTGTTCTTGATGAACTTATGCTATGAATGTATGTATGTTATTGTTAGCATATCATGTTTGTGTGATTTATGAATTTGAGCTCATTGGTTGAAATGCTAAGAATATTACACATATTTCTATGCATATCTTTCTTAATTTGCAATTGAATCAAATTGATTAAGTTTGAGGTGGTATGGATTATGTTAAGTATGATGCATGCCATAGATTTGGAAAGGACGACTAAGTGTTGATAATGTATTGATGTGAATGCTTGGCATGTGTTTCATATAAAGTACATTTGCTATGTGTTTTGTTGCGGGTTGTAAACCAGTTCATGATTGTTGAAATTGTGCTTGATGTTATGTTAATACCGTGTGAGATGCATAAAATGAATTGAATTGGACTTATGAATGTTGCTACTAGAGTGTCAATGTGTACTATGCTTTGAGTTGATTCTGTTATAAATCTGTTAAGTGTAAAATGCAGGATTTTAGGAAAAAAAATAGCAGAACGGGCTGAGGAACGGGCACCCCAAACTGTTCTGCAAACCATTCTGACTGTGAAAGCATTCCAGTAGCACAAAACGGGATGAAGAACGGTTTCCCCAAATCATTCAGTACTACTGATTTGAAGAGAATACTCAAATGGGTTGGAGAACGGCCTGGTCAGCCAGTTCCCTAAACCATTCTCTTGCCGCTATTGACCTAAGAACTTGTATGACTAAAGGACCAATGTGTGTGATTGTTTGATTGTTTAAATAATTAACTACATTGTATAGTTTTCATGTTTGTTTTTAAAATGTATAAATGCCATGGGAAGTTATCCATTTTGGTAGTGTTGCTTATTAAGTGTAAAAAACTCATTTTGCGTTTTATGTCTATCATATTCAACATTGGCAGGAATTGAAGAGGATGTTTAAGCTCTTGCCGACTGATGCCAAGGAATCGGTGAATTAAGGTGGTCGTGTACTGAAGTGGACTGATGAATAGATGTCAAACATAGCACATAAAACCTTCTATGTGTATAGGTGTTTTAATTAAGTTATTTTTTGAAATGAGATTAAATGATTTGTTTTTCTTGTATGAATTATTTATTTGGAAACCTTATTTGTTTTAGAAGAATTTTATATTTTAAATCCCTATATATATAGTTCCATTTGAATAACGAAAAATGGAATAATTTAAAATGGGTTATGTGTAAAAGATTTTCCTTAAAAAGAATTCATTTTTAATTGTGTTCTAAAAAACTTATAATATCCAAGTTTGGGTACCACTTGAGGGAAATAATTATAAAATACGGAACAACTGGTAGTCGAATTTGGGTGTTACATTTAGTGGTATCAGAGCTCTGGTTTGTTAAAAACCTCGGCTCCTTAGGTTATGGGTCGTGATGATGCATTTTAGCAGGATTTTAAGAATATGTCTTCTCTGTTGCATGCATGCCAAAGTTGAAAACTTGCATTTGTTTTCATTGATGTACAATTTCTTTTATGATGCATATTAGAGAGTTCCTTCATGAAAGATGAATATGGGGACAGTGCACAAAGGCCAACGGTTCTTGGGAGTTAGAGCAAGAGCACGCACCTCATTAACTAAGGGACAACAGTGAGCTAACTAAAGTATTTGATGTGGTTATTCCGAAAAATATGTGTATACTTGATTTAACCACAATGCTTAGATATCTATTTTTGTATGTTTTGCTTAGATGACTTTGACAATTTTCTTGAACATGTGTTCCTTAGTGTGGGGAAATTAAAGATAAATGAAAAAAACAAACAGGTTAGAGGCAATCTTAATGACAAGCGAAAAGATATGCTTGTGTTTAGTTCATATGGAAATGATGTGATAAATTGTGATGAATTGCACCCAAGGGTATGAATGGAGGTTGTATAATTAGGTATGGATAAGGAGGATGAGTTGTGATGACATGTGCTGTTTAGGATATGTATTTACTTGGTTATGTTCGTATATGTGAACTTAGCTTATGGTAATGCTTATATTTGTTGAACAAGTACATTTCAGACTGACATGGATATTTTTCTTGTGTTAAATTTATGGTGTTATGCCGATGAGGTTGAATATATGGACTTAGTTTGGTATTTAAGTGCTGAAAATGGTGTTTAAGATTCGTGGTTATAAATGTACACGGAATAAATGGACATACATAATTTTACCCTTAGAGATTATTGGAGTGTGGGTGATGATGGGTGAATGCGAGTAGGCTTACCTACTCATATACATGAGTCGTGAATTTTATGATGAAAATGATATTTATGATGTGTGGTTGTCAATTTAAATGGAATATGTGTACATAGGTGATTATTTCCCTAGAAGTTGTTAGATGTGTGTTATGATTTAGTAATGCAGGTACACTTATTTAAATTGAAAGGATTAAGTGAGTTTTGATGTAATGAAGAATGCAAAATGCATTATGATTTGGTATTCATGAGGAATAATGTGTTGCGAAACATGCGCATTGGTAGTTATATACGAAATTAGAATATGAGAAGAGAAAAAATTTGAATGAGGCTATTGTTTATGATAAGAATAACCCTAAAGACAATGGAAAGAAAGTGTAAATTTAACATTTTGCAGACTCAATGAGTGTAACATGTATGTGATGAAAATGATGCAAATGCAATGTGATGAGTTATAATCCATGCATGAATGATGCCTTGACAGATGTTGAATTAGGAAATGTTTCTTTTGTGTGAATATGTTAGTAGTTCACATGCATAAGTATGCACAAATTAAGGTATAAACATGGAGCCAGTGTTCATTAATGACTGTGTATATTTCTTTGGGTGGAGTGTTAATGACCTTTATGTTCTTAAAGCTTGAGAAGCTAAGGAAATATTGATAAATGTGGAGGCGTGACTATGCTTTAAGGAATTGTTAGGTGTGTTTATTGAGGATTGATCTGGCCATGAGCCTTGAATGAGTGTTAGTTATCTTGTCATATTTATGAGACTCTGCGATATGTTTTGATTATGTGTATAGTATAACCTGTGTGGTTGAAATTTGTTGAGGTATATATTAAAGAATGATTGAATGAGTAATAAATCATGCCATTACTGTATTTCTCTTTTATACAATTGATGTAAGAAGATGAACTGAAAGTGAATCATGTTGATAGTGGTTTAATGATTTATAGATTAGTTAGCATGAGAATATTGAATGAAATGATCATATTTTGATGATATTGGTGTATAAATGTTGGTGATAGTTTGACGTTAAGATAAAAACTCTAGTGTGGAGTGGATTTTGATGAGTTATGATTAATAGTGTAAAGAAAAGAGATTAACTAGTGATGATTATGGATGGACTTGAGAATTAATGTTAAGATCTAGACTAATGTCTGAATTGGAGACAGTGATTATCGAGGTTACTAGTGTTCATTCTCACTCTTGAAGGTAGTACTTATGTTGTACATTGTACGAGGAAGAATTCTTTGACTTCCTACGTATCTTTCATGACCCAAGGGTAGGACATTATTTGCATTTCTTTGGAAAATTCTGCATTTCTTGCATTTCTTCTTATGCGTACGTAGAGCATTGTCTTGTTTACCTACCTTGGGCTAGTACTACCTGATAGATGAGAGATCACGAGCATAGAAAGGATTAAAAAAATGGAGAAAAAAAAATCTGAAGTTAATCCTGTTAGAGTGATGGCATGTGAATTTATGGTGGGTTTGAGTAATACAGGATCTGACAAGGTCAAGAGTGAAAGTGGAAATTGAGTGAAATAAAGTTACAAATGTGTATTGGTGAGACAATTTTGTAGAGAGAGGAAAAGAACTAGGTACATTGTATGAAAAGTACTCTTGAATGGGAATTTTATGAGTGAGGCATGAGGTGTCAATATAGATATTGAATTGCTTGCGTGCTTGAAGGCAATTGGGTGTCGTGGAATCGAGGCAACCGTAGGGTTGTGGAATAAGATAGGAGTTGTATTCTCTTGAGAAGATGAAAAGGAGAAACGTAAACATTCTTCTCATTAGTTTTGATATGAAAATTATCTAAAATTTCGAGGACGAAATTCTTTTAAGGGGGGTAGATCTATAACGCCCTCAATCTTTTTGGTTAATTGGTATTTAAATTAAAATACGTATTAAAACACAGAAATTTTTTTTTCGCAATTGAATTAAATAATAGTTGGGTTGAGGAAATGAAAATTTATGAATAATTAAAAATTTTAGGGTGTCTAGATCACCGAAGAAAGAGAAAAACGGAGGGGAGATAAGCTCATAGTGGTCGAGGGCAAAACCGTCCAAAATGAAATTTATATATATATATTTAACACACTCTCTCTCTACACTTTCCCAAATGACTCTCTCTCCTCCTTACTCTCTCTCTAAGCTCGAAAAACCCTAGAAAAGGTTGTTCTTCGTAAAACCCTAGTGTCGGGCAGCTCCAGAATCGATTGAGGATTTAGATGCGGTAAGAATTCATTTTTAATTGTGTTCTGAAAAACTTATAATATCCAAGTTTGTGTACCACTTGAGGGAAATAATTTATAAAATACGGAACAAGTGGTAGTCGAATTTGGGTGTTAAATTTTTACCTTATGAATATTAAAATAGTAAAACATAAGAACAATTTTTATCTATTAAGGTAATATAATTCGAAATCAAAGTAAAAAATAAAACAAGAAGACAAAAAATTATAGGAAGAATCATGCTAAATAGATCTATACAATAAAATGTGTCGCTCAAATTCAACTACACTCGGATCAAAACACAAATCCAACTATTGTATTGTACTCCACGCACGAGCAACAGCATTGAAGTGACATACATTTCAGTTGAAATAAAATAAAATGTATAATTCAATGCATTATACTACACGGAACTCTTTGCACGACTTTTGTATATTATACATTTTTCTCTCAAAATAAATCACAACATCATCATAGCAATTGACATGGACCTTTTTTAAAATAAATTTAGATATTTAATGACAAAAAAACAACTTCGACTTTCGACAAACTATAAAAAACATAGCAAATTCTTTTCGAAATATTAGTATCTATCTATTTATATGCTAAAACAAAAATAATGATTTAGACTGATGATATTTGATTAAATATATTATTGACATGTGACATTGATTTGAAATATTATTTAAAATTTATAGTAATTAATAAATAAAATAAAGCATTAAATTAATTTATAATAAATCAAATTAAATTACTATCAAATATGGTTATTTAAAAATTAATTATTTTTATATTATTTCATTATCTATTTGTATACTTGTTATCATTATTATAAATTTACATTAAATATAATATTATTATACTTCATATTATATGATTATTTAATTTAATTTATCATTAAATTTTATTTTTATTCTCAATCAATGAAGTCCATAATTTTTTTCATTTAATAATTTTATATATAAAATTTGTGTGGGTATTTTTATGTTTTTATTCATAAATAAAATAATATTCATATATAAAATAATTCACATTTAATGGTTAACAATTATTCCAATTCAACAAGTAATATATATAGAACATGTACAAGTATGTTTTTTTATTCATAAATAAAATAGCATTCTTTTGTAAAATAATTCACATTTAATAATTAACATTTACTCAAATGCAACAAATAATATAATGAACCATTGTATGATCTTTGTGATCAACATGACAATAATTAGGACTCGATTAAGTTGCGATACTAAGTTTGTAAAACATAGATTTAATTGCCCAATTAGGCAACCAGAATGATGGTTTATTGAAAAATAATAATTTTTAATGTGTTCACGAGATTTAAGTAATAAGAATCACTTGTACTAATTGAGTTACTCTTAATTAGAATAATTGTGGGTATGTTTGTTGGATTTAACCTAAAATTTTATGGACATTTAATATATAGTATGTTCATCAAGATAAAATTTTGGTGAACTGAGAAAGGTTTAAGCAATAAACATTACTTGTAATAATTAATGTGGTATTGATTAAAGTCTTGGTCAGCATATTTATAGGGTTATATAGAATTTTCGTCAAAGATTACATATTAAATTTTGAAATTTTGTTGTAAAGTTTACTTTTCTCTATATGTGCCTTTTTAGATGTTAAAACTTATTGTGTAATAATTCAAAAATACCATTTGTTAAGTATTAGAATTTTAGTTCTATATTCATTAGTAATATTTAATTAGTTTAAATGTTATTAAAATGTGTAAATTATTTAGTAAAATTTATTAGAAATATCGCATTCCTAGATAAATAATTTTTTTCTAATTTTAGTTTATCATGTAATGAACATAAGTTGACTAAGTTATGGTAACTTAGAAAATTGAACTAAAAATTTGAATCATTAGAGTATTTACTGTCGATAGTTAAATTTTAATATAGTGAATGTATTAGCCCAAATAAAATTGTAGTTCAATCATATTGTGTATAGAGCTCATTTTATGCTAACCAAACATTAGATTGAGGTAAGTGTAGTCGCACGTTAGACTCAAGTAGTATTAATCGCATAGATTGGTAAATAATTTTTCAATGCATGGTTAGAAGCTACGAGCTTTCAACACCTTGATTTTGAGAGACAAAATTCAAGGAATGTACTATGAGCTTTCAATACCTTGAACTTTTATATTTTTGTCCATATGGAGCTTCATATGATGCCATATCAATATTACTGTGATATTGATTGTTATCAATGAATTCTATCAATGGTATGTATCTATCCTAAGAACCCTTAAATTTCAAAACATAAGATTGTAGGAATTCTTCTAATTTTTGAGTCATTTTTTTTAGTCTGATCATCAGTCTGTGGATTGGAAAGTAGTATTGAAGTTCACTTTTGTACTCGAAGCACTTTATAAAGTCTGCCAAAATTTGGAAGTAAACTTTGGATATCTATTTGATACTATGAATACAGGAATACCATATAATTGGACTATCTCCCATATATGCAACTCCGTTAACTATTCTAAAGAGATTCCAAATTTAATCTGTGTGTAATGTGTAAATTTAGTCAATCTATCAACAATCACCCAAACTGCATCTTTACTAAGCTGTGTATGTGGTAATCTTTTCATAAAATTCGTAGTTATTAGTTCCTACTTTCAAATTGGAATATATAATGGCTGAAGTTTACCTGTTGGTGCTTGATGTTCAACCTTTATCTATTGACATACTAAGCATCTAGATACAAATTCAGCTACATCTTTTCTCATGTTTGGCCACCAGTAGTGTTGATTCAGTGTATGGTACATCTTTATCATTCCTGGATGCATAGCATATGGAGCGTTATGTGCTTCATCCAGTATCTCCTGTCTAATATCCTCAATACTCGGTATACATACTCTGGATCCCATTATCAATAGTTCATCAACCAATTAAAATGGGGTCTCCAAACCCTAATCAATATATTCAATAATTCTTATACACTCCTCATATCGCTTTTGTATTGCTTGTATCTTTCTCAACTACATTGGCCGTATTATTAATATTGCCATTAACACTCTCGATTCAATTAATTCTAAATTTGTATTCAAGCTTTGTAAAGCTATCAAATCGAACATACTTGTTAACTGTAAACTAGATATAGCAACACTTGAATTTCTATTGAGTGCATCTACAACTATATTTACTTTTCTGAGGTGATATTTGATTGTGCAATCATAATCCTTTAACAACTACAACCACCTACTCTATCATATATTTAAGTCTTTTTGGATCATTAAGTATTTTAGACTTTTTATGATCTGTAAAAATTTGAAATATCTCACCATCTAGATAATGTCTCAATATCTTAAGAGGAAATACTATCATTGCGAGTTCTAAATCATGTATTGGGTAGTTTATTTCATGTGGTATGAGTTGTCTAGAGGATATGCTACAACTTTTCCATTTTACTTCAATACACAACCAAGTCCTTGATATGAAACATCACGATAAATAAAAAATCCTCTTATACTCAAAGGAATTGTAAGGACTGAAGCTATTGTTAATCTGTACTTTAATTTTTTAGAACTTTGCTAACATTTTTCATTTCACTAGATTGGTATATTCTTTCTTAGTAGTCATGCGAGTAGAGCAATGGTTCCTAATTTATGATAGTAAGATGCTATACCCAGGAAACTACGTACCTTTGTAACAGTTTTAGTAGGTTCCTAATTTAATAATTCTTTAATTTTCTTTCGATCTATCGATATTCATTGGCTAGATATTATGTGTCCTAAGAAGACTACGTGAACTAACCAAAATTCACTTTTGCTAAGTTTGACATACAATTATTGTTCTCGTAATATATACAACACTATTCATAAATGTTCATTGTGTTCTTCAGTATTCCTCGAGTATATCTGTTACCCCCAATTCTGACTACCATTCAATTTCTCATACACTTATTTCTCGAATGGTGACCGAACTTGGAAATCAATGGTTTTTTTGGAAATAACAATTTAAAAGAAAAAGGTAGAAAAGCATTTAGCTATACGTATTCGATTTACAATTATAATATCCTTCCGTTGTCTGAATAATATCTCATAAGAGTTTGAAACAATATGGGAATGACGCAAAAAGGCACATTTACAATCATTTTAAAACCCAAATGATAAGACAACCCAGCAAAACAAGTATATATGCATAATGCATAGGCATGACATTAGTTTTATTTAATCTTCAGTGAACAGCCCACCTTGGTTCTTTGGTCCTTTCGGTAGCAAGATTGCTACCGCACCTCCGCTGTATCCTTCAAATCCCTGCCCAAACGGCAGACATAAAACGCAGTGAGTTGTGAAACTCAATAAGTAACACTTACCGAAATAGACAACTTCCCTAAACAATATATATATATATATATATATATATATATATATATATATATATATATATTAAATAAAAGATTTATCAATCTCTAGATAGCTTCATAATTTCAAGCAAATTAACCCAGCATTATAACTTCACTCATGCATTTAACCATCTTACTTGTTAGACCCAGAATATACATTATATGCAATTCCTATTTAAATATCATTTTGCATTTTCCTTAACAACCCATACTTTAAATCATCAGATATGCATTTAAACAAATTCTTAGGCCAAAGGCCATCAAACATCAATTTCATTCTTAGAATAAGTACTCCTGCAAATCTAGGTTCATTCACACATACCTTTCCTTCATTTACGTGTCATTGAGCCTAATCCTATTAGGTATTTGTTAAAAGAAAGCAAGGAAAAAATGGTACCTTCATGAGTATACATTTAGATTAGGCCATATGGGAACACTTGAACATAAATGAACACATTTAACATAAAAAAGTCCACCAATTATGATAGCTGGGCAGTCACGTTCGTGATTGGCTCAAATCACATTCATGTTCGTGAATCCCAACATTTTCCACAAAATTGGGACAGAAGGGTAGTCATTATCGTGACTGGGGTCAATCATGTTTGTGGCTACCATTCTGTTGAACAATGGTATTCCTTAAGGTTGGATCACGATTAAGAGTCACCTTCCAGAATAGGGGTCACGTTCGTGACTCTCTGAGTCACGTTTGTGACTCATTTTCTTGAGTTGCACTCTTGCCATCTAAGACCCAGTCAAGTTCGTGACTGAAGCCAGTCACATTCGTGACTGGCTTGTCAATATCAAGATCCACTTGGCCAAAGCCAGTCACGCTCGTGGCTGGTCCAAAACCCTAGCAAAACCCCAAAAACCCTAGCCAAAACATGACCAGAAGTCCAGTCACGATCGTGACTAGGATCAGTCATGTTCGTGACTGGTGTTTTGCCTTCCTCCTTGTGGTTAGAAAGCCAGTCACGATCGTGACTGGTATCAGTCACGTTCGTGACTGGGGTACTGCAACTCACACTTAGCCAAATTTTGTCCCAAAACCATCCCCACATCATCATTTTCATATCAAGCCATGCCATATTAAGCAATTTCACATTCAAACATAACATGTTCCAACCTCAAAACACCACTCATGCAACTCTTGGCCATTTCACAATCATCAATTAACCATAAGTACATAACTTGGCAATTTCTACATCGAAGTGAAATATAAGCAAGACATTATATATTTATTCATCCTTATAATCACATGGCATCAAAAGCTATATTCATTTGCATTAATACGATTAGAAGTTAAGGACAAAGAAAATTCGCACTTGGTATCCATAAGCGATTTCCATTGCCCTTGAAGTCACAACTACATTAAGCATATAGCATATAACATCAACAATTTCTATCCACCTTTTAAACATATAGAAACCACATTCAACACATATTATTTTATCATTTCAAACTCAACAATAGTAACCATACCGAATTGCAAAATCCTCATGCAATGCATAACTCAACACTTCAATCATAACAACCCTCACATTCATAACCAAACAAATCATGGTATCAACAACCACTCCATTTTCACACCATAAGTCTATTTGAAACCTTAACAGTGACCCCTGAATTTAAATATCATCTGTGTATAATCCCTCCTACAAATGATATCTAAACGGAAAATCAAGTTTTTGGATTTAATAAAAATAATATAAAATTGAAATAAATGATGGAAAAGAATATACATTAAAATCAAACATACTTTTATAAACATAAAAGTATACAAAAATTTATGAAAGTATTTTTAGGTTATTAATGAAACAAGAATTCTAACAATTTTATTTTCAAGAATAACCCAACAAAGTACATATGATAGAATGTGCATAGTCATGTATAAACAAAACCCTAATCCGAAGGAGAAGCCGTGCACTGCACACCTTGATTCTTATATATATATATATATATC
>CANYCX010274965.1:0-37392 GCA_948193385.1 Breynia disticha f. nivosa
GTTTTAGGGTTTAGGGACCAAATTTACAACCATTCTCAACAGCAAACAACCTAACATCATATCCATCAAGCACACATCACAAGCCACCTTGCGGTGTTTTTTTATCGCAAATTTACCAATTTCAACAACACATAAAGGTCCATTAAGACTCATGCTCACGGTAATCTTACAAGTGCATAATTATCTTCTATTCTTAATCGCACAGATACAAAACTTACCAAGATAAGTGTAAACAGTTACCTCGAGCTCCAGGTAGTCGGGCTCCAGGCACCTCCAGGGTCTGAATCTCACCTCCTATAATATCATTCATCATGCAAATAAAGTAAATATACCATTTCATATATCAATTAAATCAATTAAGAACTCAATTTCACACTTTAACCCTTAATCCTCACAAATGCCCAAACTATTAAAACCCTAAAATCATCAATCTCTTACAAATATCACAATACGAAGCTAAATATGGTTGCCATTACGAATAACTATAAAAACCCCCCCACAAAATCGTGCGCAGTTCCCCTCCTTTTACTCAAATTTCCATCTAGGTTAACCGTGTACCTTGCTGAACTTCGCTTCAGGAACCCTAGAGCTTATCTAGGTTATGTCCCTCCGTGCAAGCTATGAATTTATACGTGTTGGAAGTAAGGATTTAAGGCTTAAGAAGGTTGGGATGGTGTTTTGAGGGTTTTAAGTTGAGAAGGGGTCGGTTGGGTTTGGAAAATATGTTTTTCTCCCTTGGCTCTCTCGTTAATTTCATAACAAAAATGCATTCTGGCAGCAGGGAAATGGTTTGGGGAACGTCATCCTTCGCCGTTTCCAGGCCGTTCCTAGCCATTGTTATGACAATTGTTTACTATTTTTAAGTTATAATTTTTTGGGTTATTACACAGATCATGCTGTGACACGAATATGTGATGTTGAGATGGTGTCAAGTCATGCCGGGATGGCGTCGAGTCATGTTGAGACGCGGGGGAGTCACGCCGAGAAAGGTTCGAGTCACGCCGATAGGCGGTCGAGTCTCGCCGAGACAAAGTCAAGTCCCACCAATATGGAGGTCGAGTCATGCTGAGACGAGGTCGAGTCATGCTGAGACGAGGTCGAATCAGCAGTGGAGTGATGTTCTTATCCCTCCGAGACATTGTCGAGTCTCGATCGGATCATGTAAAAAAGTAGTAGAATTATGTTCTAATTGCGTTGAGATGCGATTGAGTCACTCTAAAATCTCATCGAGCCACAATTGAGTCACGATCTTGTCACGCTCAGATCCCATCGAGTCGCAATCGAGTTGCAGTCGAGTTACGCTCCGATCATACCGAGAAGCAGTTGAGTCATGCTCCAATTACGTTGAGACATGGTCGAGTCACGCTTGGATCAAGCAGACAGGTAGTCGAATCACATTGAGACAGGGTGAAGTCACATTTAGACAGGGTGTTGAGTCACACTCAGACGAGCTTGATTCACGCTATAAGGGGTTTGATCACATGCAGACACGGTCGGATCATACTGAGACGAGGTTTATTCATGCTCAGACGGGGTATAGTCACACCGAGACACAGTGGTATTATGTTTAGATCACACCGAGACACACTCGAGTCATACGAAAAAACAATTGAGTCACGCCTAGAAAGGCTTGAGTCATGACGGGATGCGATCGTATCACCCGACTTGCAGTCGAGTCAATCTAAGATCCTATCGAGATGCAGTCGAGTCTTCTTCGAATCTTATAAAGACACAGTCGAGTCACACTCAGAGCAAGCCAAGATGCAGTCGAGTCATGTTAGATCATACCAAACAAGGTTGAGTTATGCAAAGACGGGGTCAAGTCACACTAAAACGTGAATGAATCGTGTTTAAAAGTTGTAGTGTCATGCTTGGACATGCTCAAGTCATACTCAAACCCGCCGATACACAGTTGAGTCACCTTCGGATCACATTGAGACACAGTCAACACCCATGCATATCACGCCGATACACAGCTGAGTCATCTTCGGATCACATTGAGAAACAGCCACAAACGAATCTAACGAGCAGAGGTCGAGTTACATCGAGACACTGTCAAATCACACTCAGATGTGGTCGAGCCTCGCCATAAAATGAGGCAACATTGATTTATTTAATGCAGAAGGGTCAAACACATTAAATTACTTATAAAAGTACTTAACACAACCATCTCTATACATGTAATATATCTACAATTCAAAAAGGTGTGACAGAGAAGGCTGCTCAGGCAACTACTGGCCAACCTACACGTGTGGAAATCTCTAAGTTTTCCACGTCCAAAAATCTGAAATATTTATCCTTCAAAATAAGTTAATGAGTCGCATACACAATAAGTATATCCGACATAATGTAAGTTCAACACAGCAGATGCAATCAATATGCGCTGGTACTTTATATACATAAATTTAAGCATATGCTATATTTTCTCTTTTCGTTTAGTGACTAACTTGCTGCAGCATCTTCATGGGATTTAAATTTCAATTTAAACTCTAGCGCTCAGGCTTAACTCTAAGATCACTTGATCTTTAATGTATCTAGTTCCACAGACATTCTACTCTATATACGAAGATCTTAACTCTACATCCTTACAAGTAGCCACATTCCTTTATTAAGTTTCATGTGAAATGAATCCTCATAACATTTGTCAACCATTGTATTAACATTAAATATAAATTTAAGCATAACCTTTGCTAATTTTAAGCATACCAAACATCAAATAATCATTCAAAACAATTTCAAATAGTCAATAAAACACAACAACACTTTCACTATTGGCTACTGTGGCAATGATGCAACTTTTGAACGCCACATCAACAACTCACACTCTAGCAATTCTCAAACATTTATAATCAATCTCAATATCCAAAATATAATATAACATTCATATAGAGCATATATAAATGAAATAATTTCATCTATAGACTCATGTTCAAGATAGTACTTACCGAAGCCAATTGAGATAATCTACCTAATGCTTAGTGTCTATCGCAGTGCATTAACTCTGGATCCTTATTTAAAGCTCAAATCACCATGTTCTGCTTTCCAAACCACAAATCACTTTCTGAGTCTAGCACAGATTACGTTGGGATTCAGTCAAATGAAGCTTGTATCATGCCTTGACAGTGTCGAGTTATGCCAAGATGAGGTCGAGTTAAGATGAGACACAGTCAAGTCCTGCCGAGAGGCAATCCAATCTTGTGGTAGAGTCACGCCGAGATGGGTTGAGTCATGCTGAGAAGGGGTTGAGTCATGCGAACACACGGTCGAGTCATGATGAGATGGGGTCGAGTCATGATGAGATGGGGTGAAGTCATGTGAGACGCGGTTCAGAAGTGTTTGAGTCACGTTAGGACGCGGTCGAGTCATGCTAAAACGGGACAAGTCACGTTTAGACTCGATCGAATCACGTCGATAAGCTATTGAGTCACGCTTGAATAACATCGAGATGCGGTCGAGTCACGTCGAAAGGATCAAGTTACACTGAGACGTAGTCGAGTCTCCCTGAGACAGAGTTGAGTCATACTACGTCTTGGTCAAGTCACGCTGAGATAGGTTGAGTTCCATCGAGACACGATCAAGTAACGCTCGAATCATGCAGAGATGCGGTCAAGTCAAGCTAGATAAGGTCGAGTCACGTCGAGACATAGTCCAATCATGTGGAGATGGGTCGGGTCACACTGAGACATGGTTGATTTATGTTTAGACAGGATAAGTGACTTTGAGACGAACTCGAGTCACTCCAAGATGTTGTCAAGTCACGCTTTAATCATGTCGAGACACATTCGAGTCTATCTCGGATCACAGAGCGATATGGTCAATTCAAGCTCGAATCGTTCCAATACGCGGTCAAGTGACACTCAGAACAGAACGAGATGGGTTAAGTCACGTCGATATGTTGTTGAGACATAGTCGAGTCATGCCAAGGTGTGTTTGAGTCATACTGAGATGAGGTCAATTGACACAGAGACGTGGTCAAGACACTCTGAGATTAGACAAGTCACGTCGAGACGCGGTGGAGATGCAGGAGAGTTACGCATAGCGTGGTTGATTCATGACGATACGGGGTTGAATCACGTCGAGACTTTATTGAGACGCACTCCAATCACGCTGAGACACAGTCAAGTCACATCGGATCATGCAATCACATCAAAATAGGGTTGCGTGTCGACGACACGTGGTTGAGTCACACCCGATTCACTCAGACCATGCTTTGATCGTGTCCAAATGCAGTCGAGTCTCGCTCGGCTGAAGTTGAGACGAGGTCGACTCATGCTCTAATCTCTCTCAAGACACAATTGAGTCAGACCAAGACGTAGTCAAGTCAAACCTAGATGGGGTCGAGTCATACTGAGACAACGTCAAGTCACACTGAGATGGGGTCGAGTGAGTCTCAGATCACGCTAGGACGTGGTCGTGTCATGCTCGTCTCACGCCGAGATAGAATCGAACCACGCCGAGAAGCGGTCGAGTGATGCTGATACTAGTCGAGTCACGTCGAGACGGGTCAAGTCTTGTTGAGACGAGGTGGAGTCATGCGAAGACATGGTTGAGTCACAACGATACTGTGTCAAGTCACGCTAAGAGGCGGTCATGTCACACTGACACGCAATCGATTCACATAAATGTCCCGTCAATATGTGGTCGATCGAAGCTCAAATCTTATCGTGACACGATCGAGTCAAGCTCAGATCACACGGAGATGGTATGGAGTCACGCTCATATCACGCTTAAACATGATCGAGTCACTTTCAAATCAAGTTGGGATGCAGCCAACTATAGCTCGAATCATGCCAAGATGGGTTTGAGTAACGCTTGCACTGCGCAGAGATGGGTCAAGCCATGCTCAAAAAACGTTAGGATACGATCGAGTCACGCTTGGATCGCGTCGAGACAGGGTTGAGTCACGCCGAGATGTGTTCGTGTCACACCAAGATGCAATCAAATCACGTCGATACAAGGTGCATTCATGCTGAGACAGGGTGAAGGCATTGTCTTGTCACACCAAACACAGTCCTCTCGCACCAAGATGCAATCGAGTCACCCTTATTTTTCATTGAAACGTGGTCGCGTCAAGCTTAGACCAAGTCGAGCTGCGATCGAGTCAGTCCAAGATTACACCGAGATATGGTTGACTCACTTTCGAACAATGCCGATGCGTTGTCGAGTGAAGCTAGGTTCACGCTAAGATGAAGTCTACTTATGTACGGATCATCACGTTGGGACATAGTAGAGTCAATCCCTGATTACATCGAGATATGGTCGAGTCACTCTCAAATCATGCAAAAATAGTGTCGTGTCACACCGAGTTAGGGTCAAGAAATGTCATGACGGGGTCGAGTTATGCCGAGATGCAATCACGTCACGTCGACACTAGATCAAGTCTCATCATTAAGATGATGTCGAGTCACGATTCGACGAGGTCGATTAATGCTCTCACAACGTCATCATGCGGTAGAGTCATGCTCGACTCCCACCGAGAAGTGGTCGAGTCATGCTCAGATCACGTTGAGACATTGTCGAGTCATGCTCGAATCATGCTGAGATGGGATCGAGTGACACTGAGACGGGTCGAGACACGCTGAGACGCAATCCAGCCATGCTCGAATCATGTTAAGACGTGGTCCATTCGTACCGCCACGGGGTCGAGTCAGGTCAAGATGAAGTCAAGTCACAGTTAGATGCAATCGAGTCAAGCTTGGATATGTCCAAATGCGATCGAGTCACTGTCGAATCACACTCAGACGGGTCGAGTAACGCTCAGATCAAGCTTTGATGTGGTCAAGTCATGATAGAATCACGCTTAGTTGCGGTCAAGTTTCACTTAGACGGGATGGAGTCTCACCAAGAAGGGGTTGAGTCACTCTGAGAGGAGGTCGAGTCATGTTGAAACGAGCTTGTGTGATGCCGAGAGGGTTGGGTCACGTCAACACACGATCAAGTAATGCCGAAATATGGCCGGGTGATAACGAGGCAGGATCGATTCACGTAGTGATGCGATCGAATCATGCCGAGGCACGGTCGCTACATGTCGTGACATGGTCCAGTCACGTCGAGATGGGATTGAGTCACACTGATACGGGGTCAAACAAGCCGAGACACGGTCAAGACGTGGTGAGCTACGTCGAGATGTGGTCGAGGCGTGGTCAAGTCAGGCCGAGATGCTGTGAAGTCACACTGGCAGGGGTGAGTTACGGTAAGATGGGTCAAGAGACACCAAGACGCAGTCAAGTCACACTAAGAAGGGGTTGATTCATGCTCGGATCTCTTCGAGAGGCAGTCGAGCCATGCTCGGATCATGCCAAGATAAAGTAGAGTCACGCTGAGACAAGGTCTAGTCACCCTCGAACCACGTTGAGACTCAGTTGCGTCATGCCCAAAGTGGTCAAATCACGTCGAAATGCAGTATATTCGCTGTTAATTCACCTAGACACATTGTTTCTTTATACTACGATGGGGTCTTGTCTCGTCGAGCTGCGATATATGTTAGTGTAAGCCTTAGCCCAATGCATTGTTTGTAACTTTTATTACTGATTAATAAAATTTTGAGGCATTATTTTATAACTTCATGTATTGGCCTGTGGTGTATGTTTGATAAAATATCCAAGAATGTTAGTTAAGCGCTTGAGGTATCCAGGCTGAGGACCTTGATAGTAGAACTAGGAAGTTGTGAGATTAACATTCTAAATATCACTAGTCACTTGTTTCTATAGGAATAGAAATGAATTAAGACTAGTATGTACTTTGTAGATGATCATGTTCTATGGGTCATACATATTCGAGATATGTAGCAAAGTGCATAGGGGAAATATAGAGCATTATACTTGGAGAGCGATCACTATTTGCAATGTCAAATATTATTCTTAGATTGAAAATCCCTGTCTCTTGTTTTTATTTTTAGTGTACTTTTACATACGCCTAACGTGACTGTAAAAGGGTGACAAGTATGGGTATGATTGGGTATGCTATGAATCATAAGTAAGAGCAGGAGTGAAGTGAAGCGATTGACCCTCTCAATGAGAGTTGATATCACTGGCCGCTTGATAGACAAGATTGGAAAGAGTATGGCTGCACCCGCATGAAATAATTAAGTCATTTACTCAAATTTATCAATTTTGTCATAGAGATCAAGAAAACTGACTTAGCATTAAGTAAGGGTGTTAGCGAAACGCCTTATGCTAATCAAGATATCGAAAGTCAATGGATGTATTTGAATTGTAGTATGGCTGTTGACACCGCTCATTAGCTATTTAATTTTGGGTGATCATAATGTCTTACTAGAGACTGCCTATGATTTATGAGTTCTTAAACCCATTGCCTTTATTAAATAATCCTATAGGTCGCACATGCATGGCAGAAAAGCTAAAAGGGTAATTTTTGGTATTTCACCTTAGGTCAAAATTCGGCTAATGAGCTGGATCGGGCATATGTTCCAATTTTGGTAATTGGGCTCAAGATGGATGAGAAATAATATTTCTTACATGATTTTAACACAAACATTATTTATTAATTATGATGTCTGAAGTGAAAATATGTAAGAGATAAGAAAGAGAAAATTTAGGAAGCTTGTCTTAAATTAAGACAAGAATAATGTAGGATAAATTAAAAGGAGAAATTTTTTTTATCCACATGAGAGTCTTTGTGCTTAATATCACGCCGAGACACAGTCGAGTAGTACTCATACTACCACGAGATGGGGTCGAGTCGCACCAGGATGTGGTCGAGTCATACTGAGACATGGTCGAGTCATGGTCTAATTACGCCAAAACACAGTCGTTTTATGTCGAGACAGGTTCAAGCCACCTAAAGACGGGGTGGAGTCACGCTAAGATGTGGTCGAGGCGCGGTCGAGTCACCTTGAGACAAGATTGGGAAACGGTATTGGCCAGAATGGTTGAACGGGATTGGAAACGGTTTGAGTAACCGTTCGGCAAACCGTTTGATATTTCAAATTTGACCTGAATGGTTGAGAGGGATTGGAAACGGTTTTGGAAATCGTTCGCGAAACTGTTTGAGTCAGTCAGATTTTATATTTAACCGCCTCACAGCTTTGTAAAACGGGAAAAACTCACCTTTTATCATCAAAACACATTCTATAAAGTTCTAAAATCCTCCCCTGAGTTCCTAATCCTCTCATCTTCATACCTTGTTCATTTCTTGGCAAATCTTGGCATAAAACCATCCAAAATCATAAGGTAAGAAGGATGAAGTTTACATAAGGATGATTTTAAGTTGATGATGGTTCTTTTGCTGAGTCAATGGTTAGTTTTAAACTGAAATTTTGGTGGAACTGCTATTTATTGATGTTGGGAGATTGGAAATGAGTTTAAAGATTGATTACGATGAGTTTATGTGGAAATTTGATGGAAAAAAGGTATAAACCTAAGGTTTATATTAAGTTGACAATTGGTTGGCATTGAGCTGAATTGTGTTTGTATTGACTAGAAATGTTGCTGAAATTATTGTGATTTAAGTATAAGGAGTTGAAATAATCATTGTGAATGATTTAGAGATGGAAAGTGAGGAAGAATGATTTGAAAGGAAATTGTTGGAAATGTTAACATATGGTTCACTTATGGTTTCCAAATAATGTTTTGAAGATTCTAAAGTTAGAATCAATACTTGAATTGGTTAGTAATACCATATTTGTGATTAATTTCGTACAGGAGGATCTGAACGACGAGAAATATGATTTCGAGGAGTAATATTCTTATTGAGTTTTGCACGTATATCGAGGTAATTGATTATAATTACGTTGATTAAGCAAAGTAAAGGTAGATGCCTATAATCCTCTACTGAGTTGTTAGGTTCTTAGTGAACCGTAATGAATGTGTGGTTTGACTGATGATTGATACGAATGTATTTATGGAATGTTTACCTGTGTGGTATTGTTATATTCCTTATATGAGTTGTTGACATGCTTTCTTATTACTGTGCGCGGAGTTAAGAAAAGCATGGTACGAGCTGTGTGCTAATGTTAATGTTAACATTATGATTCTGTATCTGTGTGATATGATTGAATGAATGAGCTGTGTGCAATTATAATCCTGTGTGGATTGATATTATGTTCTGTGTGAGCTATACCTGTGTGGTATTTGAGATTCTCTGTGTGAGCTATGTTGTGTGCTGAGATTGGTTGAGTCACTGTCCCGCGGCGAGACAAGACACCGTGAAACGGGGTCGAGTCACGCTCGGACTATGTCCAGACGTGGTCGAGTTACGGCCCAATTGCATCGGGACGTGGTTGAGTCAAGCTCGGATCACATTGGGATGCGGTCGAGTGAAACTTGTATCATGCCTAGACTGTGTCGAGTTATGCCGAGATGAGGTTGAGTCAAGACGAGACACAGTCAAGTCATGACGAGAGGATCCAGTCTCCTTGAGAAGTGGTCGAATTATACCGAGACATGGTCGAGACAAGATTGTATCGTGCCGAGACGAGGCCGAGTCACGCTCAGATCACATCGAGACACGGTCGAGCCATTGCGAGACTCAATTGGCCCACGCTGAAATACTGTCTAGTCACGTCGAGATGGGGTTGATTCAAACCAAGAAGGGGTCGAGTCACATAAAGACACAGTCGAGTTGTTAAGATGGTGTCGAGCCATGCCGGGATTCAGTGAAGACACAGTTGAGTCATTCCCAGTCGATACAGAGTCGAGTCACATCGAGAAAGAGTCGAGTCACGCAAAGACATGGCCGGTTCATGTCAATATGCAATCATGTCGCACTCGAATCATGTTGAGATGTCATCGAGTCAAGCTAAAAGGGGTAAAGTCAAGTCGAGATGGGGTCCAGTTATGGCTAGAAGTGATTGAGTCACATCGAGACAGTGTCGAGTCACGCTCGAATTACGTTGAGTTACGATCGAGTGGAGCCCAGATAACTCCGAGATATTGCCGAGTTAAACATAGATCTTATTGAGACTCAGTTCAGTCACTTTTAGATCACACCGAGACAGGGTCAACTCAAGCCAAGACTCTATCAAGAGGTTGAGTCATGCCAAGATGTGGTAGAGTCACACTGAGATGGGGTTGTGTCACGTCTAGAAGGGGTTGAGTCATGCAAACACACGGTCAAGTTACGATGAGATGGGGTCGAGTCATGTTGAGACGCAGTTGATAAGTGTTTGAGTCACGTTAGGACATGGTCTAGTCATTCTGAGACGGGACGAGTCACATTGAGACTCGATCAAATCATGTCGAGAAGTAGTTGAGTCACATTAGGATAGCCTTGCATCACGCTCAGATCACATCAGGATGCGGTTGAGTCAAGCTCAAATTATGACGAGATGCGATCGATTCATGCTCAGATCTCCCCAAGAAGCAGTCGAATCACGCTGAGATGAGATTAAGTCATGCTTATACGTGATCGAGTCATGCACGAATCACACCGTGACGGGGTCGAGTCATGCTGAGAGAGCATTGATCCATGTAGAGATGCGGTCGAGGTCAATCGAGACGCGATCTAGTAACACTCGAGTCACGCCAAGATACAGTTGAGTTGAGCTACAAGGTGAATTCATGCCTACATGGGGTCAAGTCACGTCGAGTCGCTGTCGAGATAGGTACAGACAGGGATGAATCATGTTAAGATGTAGTCAAGATGCGGTCGAGTCCCCTCGAGACGGGGTCGATTCACGTCAAGACGTGATTCAGTCCCGTCGAGATGCAGTCGACTAATTCTTGGATCCAGTCGAAACGTGGTCGAGCACGCTCAAATCACATTGAGACAAGGTGGAGTCACAACGAGATAGAGTCGATTTATGTTGAGACCCGGTCGAGTCATCCTCGGATATCACCTAGATCTAGTCAATTTTTTCCGAGATGTAGTCAATTCATGTCTAGACTAGCAAGAGTAACTCCTAGACGCAGTTGAGATCTGCTCGAATCAGACTATGATGTAGTCCAGTCATGCTTTAATCTCACCTATTTGCAATCGAGTCACGCCTATATAAGGTCTAGTGACGCTGAAAGGGGGTTAAGTCACACTCTAATTACAATGAGATTAGGTTGAGTCACACTGCGACATGTGTCTAGTCACGCCGACACGCGGTCGAGTCACATCCAGGCATGGTTAAGTCGCGCCGTGACGCGGTCAAGTCACGCCGTGACGTGGTCGAGTCACCCTGAGATGTGATGGAGTCATGCCTGTATTCTCCTAAGATGCAGTTGTGTCACGATTAGATCCCTCAGAGATGCGATCGACTCATACTATATCACGGCGAGACACAGTCAAATCACGGTCGTATGACGTCGAGATGGGGTAAAGTTACGCCAAGGCACAGTCTTGTCATGTTTAGATGTAGTGCAGTCATGCCGAGATAGCTCGAGTCATGCTCGAATCATGCAATAAAGCAGAGGAGTCACACTCATCTCATGCCGAAAAGTGGTGGAGTCATGCTCGAATCATACTGAGACGTATTCAATTTTGCTCAGATCGCGTCTAGACTTCGTCGAGTCATGCTGAGACTAATTCGAGTCATGCTTAGACACGGTAGATTCACGTCGAGACGAGGTAGAGGCACACCGAGACCGGTTCAAGTCACGTCGAGACAGAGTTGAGTCATGCAGAAACGTAGTATGGTCAAGCCTAGACGGGATCCAGCCATGTTCGGATCACACCAAGACGCAGTCGGTCATGTTGAGACGAGGTCAAGTCATACCGAGATGAGGTCGAGTCACGTCGAGACACGATCTAGTCATACCGAGACACAGTCTAGTCATATCGAGATGCGGTAAAGTCATGCTCTAATTCTGCTAAGAAGCGGTTGAGTCGTGCTCATTCCACGATGAGACGAGGCTGATTCATGTTGAGACAGAGTCAATTTATCCTAAGATACGGTCGATTCACACTCATATAATGCCAAGACAGTCAAGTCATACCGAGACAGGGTCGAGTAACGCCGAGATGGTCTCAAGTCACATCCAAAGACGGTTGAGTCACACTAGAATCATGCCAAAAGACAGTCCAAGATATGTTTCGAGCATGTATTTTGGAGTTTGGAGGTAGTTGGGATGATCATTTACCATTGGTTGAGTTTGCATAGAATTACAGTTATCATTATAGTGTCGGGATGGCACCTTACTAGGCATTATACAAAAGACGGTGCAGGAGTCCAGTTTACTGAGATGTTGAAGGTTTGCAATAGATTGAGGGACCAGAGGTAGTTCAGTAAACCCTGGATAAAGTAAATATTGAGAAAAGGTGTATGCAAGCAGCTTAGGATCATCGAAAGGGTTATTACGACCAACATCACCGAGAGATCAAATATGCAGTCGGTGATAGGATTTTCTTGCGAGTTTCCCCCTAGAGGAGAGGTGTTATTGGATTTGGGAAACATGGAAAGTTGAGTCCTAAGTACATCGGATTGTATGAGATTACTAAGACAGTTGAGAGAGTAGGACCACTGGCATACAGACTGCGGTTACCAGCAAAGTTGTCCCGATTACATGATGTGTTTCATATTTCTATGTTTAGACGGTACCGATCTTATCCAAGCCACGTGTTGAGCGCTCCAAAGTTAGAGATATTTAAGGAGTGGACTTATAAGGAAGAGCCTATTGAGATTAGACAGACAGGTGAGACGATTGAGGAATCGCGAGATTTCGATGATTTTGGTGAAGTGGAGTTTTCATTCACCAAAAGAAGCGACTTGGGAGGTTGAGTCAGATATGAGAATACAGTATACATATCTGTTTGCAGACTTGACAGTAGGGTATTGAGGTATGTTTTGATTTTGGATATGATTCCAATATTGAATATTAAGAATTGTCTTTTTGATTGATAACTTGATTGGTTTAAATGTTGAGGACGAAATTTTCTAAGAGGGGAGAATTATAACATCTCGGAAATTTTTCATAGTAAAATGAGGGAAAATTAATGCTTAAACATTAATTAATAAAGATTATCAAAGGTTCATATAATAGTGATGTGAAATAACCAAAGAAAAAGGAGAAAAGTTGGAATAAGCCAAGTACACGTTGTGGCCAGCAAAGTACGCGCAGTGGGCAAGACCACGCGTACTTCAATCTCCACCACATGAAGTCGGCTGTTTTCTGAAAAAAAAAATAAGATCATTTGAATGAAGAGGCAAGAAGCTTACAGAACTTATAAGACTTCAGCTTGCAGAGAAAGACGAGATAGAAGGGTAGAGAATTGAGATTCTTGAGTGAGAAAGATTAATTTAACAAGAAGAAACACAAATCTTGCAAGAAATCAACACAAAGTCAACAAGGTTAGTGGTTGATAGTTGGTTTACAAAAGGTTACGAAGGATATATTGAATTTGAGGATTAATTGTGTTTGAACTGAAAATTGATGCTGAAATCCTTGAGATTATGAGATAAAGACTTGTTATAATGATGCTTTGAGGATTCTAAGGTTAGAATCATTGTTATAATGGTTAGCTAATGAATCGTACATGATTAATTACGTACAGGAGGATCTGTACGACAGTTGGGTGGATTTTGATTCGGGGGATAGATTGTCGACTTTTGTTTTATTCGAGGTAAGTGTTCTTACGCTTACTAAATTGGTTTGTAAAGTAATTCTTGTGTAAAATGGTAGCTTTTCTTTAAGCTTATGTAGTTGTAATATCGCTGGCCTATAATGTTATGTTTGAGATTGCTAGATATAGAAGAATCATATTGAAAATGATGTGTTTTTGGCTATATGTCGTAGTTGACGTATGATTGACATTTATATGTTTTAATGAATATATGGTTGATTATTGATTGATTGTTGAAAAGCATATGTTTGCTTAATGATTATGAAAAGTATTGGATTGCCTATTGAGCATGGTATTGTTATAGAAATGATGAGTTCATTATGGATTGATGACATTCTTATTTTGAATGTCTATAAGTATGCTCTTTTGATTATAATTGACACATGGTTGATTATATGTTTATGTTGAGACATGTATTGCTTTTTTATATGTATGTAAGCATGTATTGCTTATTGAGCATACTTGATTGAGTTTGACACATATGAATGCATTGTACATTTATTGTGTTGCATTCATTGTTTGACACTAAGATCTATATCCTAGGCTGGGCCTAAGGATTATTCTGAGAGAGATCTCGATGTCGGTCTAGGACCGATAAAATTCCGTGCTAGGCTCAATGCTGGACTGAGTACAATGTCGGTCTGGGACCGAGGGAAAAATGAAAAGAAAAGAAAACAAAAGAAGAAGAAAAGAGAGCAATACCCCGGGTCATTTGCAGGAGAATGCATTGTCATTCATATGCACATACTTGATTCGCATTCATATTTAACATGTGTTATTATTACTTTCAAAGATATGAATGCTAGATTGATTATATATGAGTTATGTGATACTGTGATATGGAATTACGAATGGCTCATTGTTCGATATTGTGTTATATGTAAATGTGAGATATGGTATGATATGATTAATATGATTCTGTGTACGATTGGTATACATACTTTGATTTGAGCATGATGATATAAACAAATGTGGGAAAGTATGATAGCTTGAAACATTCCTGATAGAAATAAGTGTCGATGGTTGAATATTTCTGATGGTATAGCATGGTTGTGATAGAGGAAGATTAGATGTTGGACTAAGATACTGATTTTTCCTGCGTTTATTTAAAACGATAAAATATGAATCAATTGTTGTGTAGAATACTTACTAATAAGTATTGTGAAATAATCACCCTTTTTTTGAATTGTCTAAATCATTCGTAGGACGTTGATAGCTGCCATTGGACTAGTGAGAGGTTGAGCTGCATTTTTGAGTGCTTCCACTTTGGAGTTTTTCTTTGTAAATTTTCATATTTCGAGTTTGAAATGTTTTCAAACTTAATTTCATTTCTGCTGTAAAAACTTTACAATACTTATATTTTGGGCTGAGTGTTTTTATAATATGAACATTTCAGTTTCTCTCTCGTCCATACAAGCATTCGAGTCATGCTCGTATCCTATTGAGATGTGGTCTAGTCATGCTGGAATCATGCCGAGACAGGCTCGAGTCATGCCGAGAGAGGCTCGAGTCGTATTGAGATGGCTCGAGTCACGCCAAGACGAGGTCGAGTTAGGCTTATACGGGCTGGAGTGATGGGAGGCGCGGTTTGTCCAGGCCGATATGCGGCCAAAAAGCAGTTGAATCAAGGCAAAATGCAATCTAGACAAGCCGAGACGGGGTCAATTCAAGTCGAGAACACGATCAAGTCATGCTGAGACACGACCGAGTCACACTCAGATCACACCAAGACACTGTGGAGTCACACTGTCATATGGTCGATTCCTAGATTCTATTCGAGTCCTTCTGAGACACTTCGATATAGGTTCAGACATGCCAAGATAGAGATGAGACATGTATATTTACTATCTAGACATGATCAAAACTTGGTCGAGTACTACCAAGTTGCGATCAAGTAACACCGAGAAGAGGTCGAGACATGACGAGATGTTATTTGAGTCACGTCAAGATGCGATTGAGTCATTTAGAGATTCGGTCCAGTCGTGGAAAACTAGGGTGGTTTCGCTTTCAGATCCCATTGAGAAGTGATTGACTCACTCTCGAATCACGTCAAGACAAGGTCGAGTCACGCCAAGACAGGGTCGAGCCACGCCGATAAGGGGTGAATTCGCGGTAAGACATGATAGAGTCTCACCCAAATGAGGTTGAGTCATGCCAAGATGTAATCAAGAAGCAGTCAAGTCACCCCAAGATTTGGCCGAGTCACGTTGAGACAGGGTTGAGTCATGCTAGACGCGGTTGAGTCACACCAAGACGTGGTCCTGTCACGCTCGGATCACGTCGAGAATCTATTGAGTCAAGTTTAGATCCTATCGAGACGTTGTCGAGTCCCGCTCAGATCACTGTAAAATGGGGTCGAGTCACGCCGAGACGGGGTCCATTCAGAATAAGACGTTGTCGAGTCAAGCTTAGATCAAGACAAGACGCGTTCGACTTATGTCGAAACAGGGCCAAATCTTGTGTAGATGTGGTCGAGTCACGTTTAGAGCATGCCGAGACACAGTGGAGTAATATCAACACGGGTCAAGTCACGTCGAGATGCAGTCGAGTCTCAGTGAGACGAGGTCGAGACGTGCTCAAGTCACTCTTGGATCACGTCGGCATGAGGTTTTGTCAAGGTAAAGTACGATGAGATGCGGTCGAGTCTTGCTCGGGCCACGCCAAGACGCTGTCGAATCAAACCGAGAAGTGGTCAAGTCATGTTAAGACATTGTCGAGTCACGCCGATCTGCAGTTGAGCAATGCTCGAATCAAACCGAGACATGGTCGAGTTATGGTGAGAGACGATCGATTCACGCCGAGACGGGGTCGAGTCCTATCGAGACACGTTGAAGTGACGATCAAATCATACTGAGATGCTCTCGAGAAAAGTTAGACGAGGTCCATTCACGAAGAGACGCTAAACGATCATACTGAGAAGGGTCGAGTCATACCGAGACGGGAGCGTCACGTCGAGACACTGTTTAGTCACGCCGAGATGTTACCATGACACGCTCGTATAACGCCAAGACGTGGTCGAGTCAAGCTCCTTTTATCAAGTCATGAAACAGTTGAGTCACACTAGGATAATGACGAGACGCGATCGAGTCTCGTCGAGACAGAGTTAAGTCTCGACGAGACGTAGTCGAGTGACGCTCGAACCAGACCTAGACACAATTGAGTCATGCTTGGATAGAGCCTATTTACAGTTGGGTCATGTTGAGACAGGGTCAAGTCCTACTCGAATCACACTGAGACAAACGAGTCATGTTGAGACACGTCGAGTCATGAGAACACAACGTCGAGGCAAGCGCAGAAGTGGTTGAGTCATGCCGAGCCACAGTTGAGATGCGGTCAACTCACTATGAGACGCGATGGAGTCACACTTGTATCATGCAAAGACAGAGTCGTGAAACGCTCGGATCCTATATAGATATAGTCGAGCCATGCTCAGATCACGTCAAGATGCTCTCGTATCAAATTCTCATAACATCGGGAAGTGGTCAAGTTACTTCGAGGTGCGGTCCAGTCACGTTGAGACTGATCAACTCATGGTCGGATGATGTAAAGAAGCGATAGTGTCATGCTCATCTCACACTGAAAAGCAGTTGAGTCATGCTTGAATCACACCGAGACGTAGTCGAGTCACGCTCGAATCGATCCGAGACGTGTTCGAGTCATGTTGAGACGAATTTGAGTCACTCCAAGACCCAGTAAACTCACTCCAAGACGGGGTCAAGACAAGCCGAGACAGGGTCGAGTAATGTCGAGACTTCATCCGATCCTGCCTAAACGGGGTCGAGCAACGTCCGCATCATGCCAAGATGCAGTCAAGTCACATCGACACATGGTCGAGTCATCCCGTGATTGGTTTGAGTTGTGCCTAAAAAGGCTTGAGTCATAATGAGACGAGATTGAGTCACCTCGGGATGCGGTTGAGTCAACCTAGGATTCCGTTGAGATACAGTCAAGTCACGTTTGAATCTCATCGAGAAACAGTCGAGTGACCCTTAGAGCACGAAGATATGCCGTTGAGACACGCTCAATCATACCAAACATGGTTGGGTCACACTAAGAAGGTTGAGTTAGTCCAAGACAAGGTTGAGTTGCGTAGTGACGGTGTCGAGTCACTCTTAAATGGAAATGAAACACGTTGAAATATTGTAGAGTCATGCTTAGGCATGGTCGAGCCATACTCGAATCCCACTGATACATAATGAGTCACCCTCGGATGACATTTACACATAGTCAAGTCCTGTTCAGATCACATGAAGATGCGGCCGAGTCAAGCTCGGATCACACGGAGACTCGGTCGAGTCACACTCGAATCTACCGAGATCAGGTCGAGTCACGTAGAGACGCTGTCAAATCACGCCAAGACGCGGTCAAGCCTTTTCTTAAAACGATCCAGTATTATTTTTTAATACAGAAGGATCAAACACAATTTAATTTACATATAAAAGTACTTAACACAACCATCTCTATACATGTCACACATATGTACAATACAAATATGTGTGAGAGAGAGGGATGCTCGGCCAATTGCTGACCAAAGACCTAAGTTCAACACATATGTGTGAGAGGTATTTATCCTTAAAAATAATAGCGATTTAATAAGCCGCATACTCAATAAGTATATCTGTCAAAACATAAGTTCAACACATAACATGCAATCAATATACGCTAGTACTTTATATACATAAATTTGTGCTATACTATATTTTCCCTTTTCTTTCAGTGATTGATTTGCTGCAGGATCTTCCTAAGATTTAAATTTCAATTTTAACTCTATCTCATATGCATTACTCTAAGATCACTTGATCTTTAATGTAACTCTATAATCAAAGACCTTATACTCTAGATTCAAAAATCTTAACTGTAGACCCTTACAAATAGCCACATTCCTCTATTAAGTTTCATGTGAAATGAATCCTCATAACAGTTATCAATCATTGTATTAACGTTCTATCAAAATTTAAGCATAACCTTTGCTAATTTTAAGTATACCGAATGCCAAATAATCGTTCAAAACAAATTTCAAATAGTCAATAAAACACAACAGCACTTCAATTATAGGCAGCTGTAGCAATGGTTCAACTTTTGCACATCGCATCAACAAATCACATTGTAGCAATTCTTAAACATTTATAATCAGTCTCAATATCCAAAATAAAATATATCATTCAAATAGAGTATATATAAATGAAGTAATTTCATCTACAAACTCACGCTCAAGATAGTACATACCTAAGCTAACTGAGATAATCATGAGGTCGAGTGACACAAAGACCTGGTCAAGTCACGCCGAGACGAGGTTGAGTCATGTCGACACACGGTGGACAGTTGAGTTACACATAGAAGCTGTCAAGTAACATTGAGAAGCGGTTGATTCGTGTCAAGAATGGGTGAGGCACCCCGACACGTGGTCGAATTAAGCTGAGAATCGATCGAGTTAGACTCGATCGAGCCATGCCTAGACAAGGTTGAGTCACACCGAGGTGGGATTGAGTCAAGTAGGATTAAGCCGAGAACAGGTCAATTTACGCAGAGTTGCGGTCGAGTAACTCTGAGACGAGGTCGAGTATCACCTACAGGGGTTAAGTCACACAGATCATAGTCGAGTCACTCTCGAATCACGTCGAGACGAGGCTGAGTCATGGCCAGATAGGGTCAAGTCATGTTGAGATGCAGTCGAGACATGTACAGACATCGCCAACTTACGCCGAGGCGCAATCGAGTAACGTCGAGACGTGGTCGAGTTATGCCTGGACGGGGTCGAGTCACGCCAAAATGTGATTAAGTCACTCTGAGACGCAGTTGATTTTTGCTTAAATCCAGCTGTGACATGGTTGTGTCACGCTCATATCACACTGTGATAGTGTGGAGTCACATCGAGATAGAGTTGATTTGGGATGGAACTCGATCGAGTCATGCTTATATATAGCCCAGATGTAGTAGAGTCTCGTCTACACGATGTATGCCTATTAAGCAATCACATGCTTTCCATATCATGAACCATAAGTCAACATAAATCATAATAATATCATTAAAGGTAATAGCCAAAAGAGCATACAATCATAATCTCATATGAATGCTCACATATGAATAACAAAGGCAAGAACACAATAGATCAATTTAAGCAAGATATCACATCAAGCCATAATCTTCAAAAGAACATACATATATGAACATTGAGATATGATGACACATAATTAAGCTTTTATAGCTTTTAAGGTTTTCAATTCAAGTTCTTTAGATCATATAAACTCCAAACTTAACCATAATAAGTGTAAGAATCCTTACCTCGAAAAGCGTACAAATTCGGCGTTGGGCTCAACTTCGATCCAAAGCACGTATAGATCCTCCAATACAAAAATCAAAGCATAAAGGCTGTTAATTACTCTTTTCCTTATTGATTCCGTGCTTAAAACTCAACAAATACTACCCTTATATGTATATTCCTAATTCCACAGCAACTTTCACTAAGCAACTTTCACTAAGAACCAATTCTTCTAAACTCATCGTAACCATAAATCACGTGTTCGAATCCATTTAAATGAAGTTAACTACATGTTTTCCAGCAACTCATTCAACTCAGAATTTTCACCACAACATTTCACAGCTAGCTCAACTCCTACATATACTTAAAATCATCCATATGGCTTACCTTAATGACTTTCACTTTAATTATTGTATGAAATTAGTTGTTTCCTTGCTTAGACTTGCTAACACACCTCCATTAGCTATTTTAGGGTTTCCTCCTGCTTGCTTTCTCAAAATTTGCTCTGGTTTTGAATAACACAGTATGCAGAAGTCCGTATGTTCATAATATGCCAGTCAACACGAACTGTAGCACGTGTCGAGCTCGTGATCGTGTCGTGCATTTCAGCACGAGTTCCTCTTTGTTCAAGCACGATGTCATTCTGTATTAAATTCAGTATAGGGTCGTGCCAATTTACAGGTATGAGCACGGTGTCGTGCTGTTCATTTGGCATGAGCACGAGGTCGTGCTCAGCCTGTGTTGTTTGCTTTTTTCTGAATTTTTCCTTTTCTTGTCAGATTTGATTGTTTTAACCTACTTTCCATATAGATTGATTCTAATAAATTTCAGGTCGTTACATTGAGTCACACCGAAACGGGTCGAGTCACATACAGACGCGCTTAAGTTACATTCTAGTCACACCTAGACATGGTCAAGTTACGCTCCGCTCCCGCCGACAAGCGCTAGAGTCACGTTGTATGCCATCGAGATGAGGCAAGTCATGTTGGAATCATTCCGGGAAAGCCTCAAATCATGCCGAGAGGGGGTTGAGTCACGCGAAGATGGGGTCGAGATGGGGTCAGTCAGCCGAGGTATGGTCCAGTCATGAGGAGATACGGATGAGTCATGCCGAGATGCAGTCAAAACATTGTCGATTCAAGTCAAAACACAGTCAAGACAGGAAAAGATGAGGTCAATTCAAGTTGAGATGTGGTCGAGTCATACTGAGATACGGGTGATATGCCTATATGCGGTCTAGACGCGATTGAAGCTTTATCAAGTACCATCGAGACATGATCGAGTAATGCCGAGTCGGGGTTGAGTCATTCCGAGACGGTGTCGAGTCATGATGAGATGCAGTAGAGTTATACTGATATATGGGTGAGTCGTGCCAAGATGCAGTCTAGTCACACCAAAATGCAGTGGATTTGCTCTCGGATCCCACCGAAAAGTATTTAGTCATGCTTGGATCACATCGAAACACGGTCGAGTCACGTCAAGACAAGGTTGAGTCATGCCAAGAGGGGTCAACTCAAGCCAAGAAGGGTCGACTCACGCTTCGATCACGCCAAGGCGCAGTTGAGTCACTCTGAGATGGAGCCGATTCACGCCAATAAATGATGGAGTTATGCCTAGACAAGGTCGAGTCATACCAATACACAGCCGAGAAGCGATCTCGCCACCCAAAGATATGTTCAAGTCAGGCTGATACGGGTTTGAGTCATGCCTAGACGGGGTCAATTCACACCGAGATGCGCTCGTGTCACGCTAGGATCACGTCGAGATGCGATCTAATCAAGCTAAGATCCAACTACGACGGGTCGGGTCCTGCTCAATCACACTAATTTGGGTTGAGTCAAGCCTAGACGAGGTCGAGTCACACTGAGACGTAGTCGAGTCAAGCAGAGATACGGTCAATCTGCGGTGAATTCACGCCGAAACAAGCTCAAGTCACGTCTAGACACAATCAAGTCGCACTTAGATCTTACTGATATGCAGTCAAGTAATACCAAGACAGGTCAAGTCATGTTGAGTCGCAGTCGATTCTCGTTGAGACGGGTTCGAGTCACGGGGAGATGCAGTTGAGTCACTCTAAGAAGCTGTCTAGTCAGGCCGAGACGCGCTCGAGTCAAGCTATGATCACGTCGGTATGCGGCTGAGTTGTGATGAGATTCAGTCGAGTCTCGCTCGGTTCACACCAAGATGCAATTGAATTAAACCGAGACATGGTCGAGTTATGACCAGACGTTGTCGAGTCACGCCAATATGCGGTCGAGTGATGCAGGTATCACACTGAGACGGGGGTCAAGTTATGTTGGGACAGGGTCAAGTAAAAATGAGATAAGGTCATGTCTTGTCGTGACGTAGTAAAGATATGGTCGAATTATGTTAAGATACAGTTGAGTTAAGCTAGACGAGGTCGATTTGCAATGAGACACGGTCGGGTTATGCTGAGATGGGCTCGAGTCATGCCGAGACGTTATTAAGACACTCGAATTACCTTGAGGCATGGTCGAGTCAACATCGCATCACGTAGAGACACATTCAATTTAACCTCGGTATGTTTCGAAATGCATTCGAGTGACATAAAAACTGGGTTGAGTGTCATCAACAAGTGGTTGAGTCACACTCGATTCATGCCGAGATGTTGTCGAGTCAAGCATGACGGGGTTGATTCAGGGCGAGACGAGGTCAGGTGACACAGAGACGAGGTTGAGTCATGACGAGACGCGATCGAGTCACGTTACGACGTTGTTATGACACGCTCTAATCAGGCCGAGTCACGCTCGATTCACACTCGGATCAGGCAAAGTGCGGTCAATTGAAACTAAGATTGTGCCAAGATGAATTTAAGTGACATTGAGACATAGTTGAGACGTAATCGAGTCATTCCGAGATTTGGTGGAGTCTCTTCAGGATGAGATGGAGTCATGTAGAGACATGGTCAAGTCAAGCCAGAACGAGGTTGAGTCATATTGAGCCACGGTAAAGATGCAGTCAATTTATGCCTAGAGGTGGTCAATTCACCGCTGAATGTGGTCGAGTCTTAGCGAGATTGGGAGAGTCACGCCAACATGTGGTCGAATAATGCCGAGAAGCGGTCGAGCCACCCTTTAATCACATTGGGACAAGGTGGAGCCTCGTCGAGGCAAGGTCGAGTCACGTGTAGATGCACTCGAGTCAAGCCGAGACTTGGTCGAGTCATGTTGAGACATGCTCAAGTCACGCTAGGATCACGCTGGAACGCAGTTGAGTTACCCTAGGATTGTGACTAGAAGGTTTCGATTTACGCGGAGACGTGGTCGAGTAACTCTGAGACGGGGCTGAGTCTCACCTAGACGAGGTATAACACCACCAAAATTTGGTCAAGATGTGAAACTCATTTTTAAATACTGTTTTCCTGATAATCAATAATCTTTATAAAATAAAAAGATATCATACTGAAATCAGAATGAAATATGATAAAATAAGAGGAAAGAGAAAATAAAACAACGTTTTATAACATTCTCGGGCCCAAAACAATCGTTACATAAAAGTTTTACAGCAGAAACACCAAAAGAAGTTTGAAACGTTTTCAAACTCAAAATAGTATCATATACAAGATATGTACAAATATGTACAAAGTCAAAACTGGAAGCACGTAAAAACAGAACTATGGAGCTCGACCTCTGACAACTTCAAGCTCTGACAGAAGATCTGATCACCGCAGCTCTGGTCGAGTAGCAGCTATCTGCGTCCTGCGCAACATTTAGGCACATAAACAAAGATGAGTATGTTTTACAATACTCAGTAAGGTTCATACGCTATAATTGATTCGTAAATTTAAATGTGCACAGGGATAATCAATATCCCATCTCGGAATACGATCCTCCCCCTAATCTAATCAAACAACTCAATCAATTCACATAGTTACTCGTAATCACACATAAGTCGTACATTCCGTCATATTGATTTGAAATTAAATTTCAAACATAATCATATCAATACTACACAAAACCATGTCGACAATAATCAATGTCAAATAGAATAGCACAGATATGAATACAAGTATCCATATCAAATCAATATCAATTCGTCAATAAAGCATTCATAACTCAATAAGTAGTAATCATAAATTTAAGTATGAATGCAACTCAAATGCATCTGAATGCAATGCAATCACATGCAAATGTCTGCCCCGGGGTCTTTCTTTCTTTTTCTTTTTCTTTTCTTTTCAGATTATTTTTCCCTCGGTCCTAGACCGGCATCGTACCCAGTACGGCATCGAGATCTCTCTCGGAATCATCAGTCCCAGACTGGCATCGAGCTCACGCATGGAATAATCAGGCCCTACCTGTATCTCATAACTCAGTGTCACACAATAATGCAACACAATGAATGATCAAAACATTCATATCTCGTATCAAAACTCATGTATGCTCAAAATGCTCAATCAACAATCGAATAACACAATATCGCAACCTCAGTCACGTATAATTATCAAATTATAACTCTGGAGCATGTAAATCAAACATATATTAACCAAACGTCAATATAGCAATCAGAGCATACGAAATTCAATCAATAAAGTTCATACAAATGAACAACAAAACAAGTTTAACAACCTGCCAAACAATCACGTATATCATTCATATTAATGTTCCAAAGAACATTGTATATCAAAATAGGTATCATATATAATAAGCTATAATTGATCATGTCGAGATGCAATCCATTTACTCTCGGCGAACACAGAGACACAGTCGAGTCACACTAGGAATATGACTAGATATAGTCGAGTTAAGCTTGGATCTTACCGAGAGGTGATCGAGTCACGCTGAGATCACTCAGAGAAGCGGTCGAGTCATGCTCGGATCTTGTCGAGACACCACTGACTCCTGCTCAGAGCACATCGAGACACAAACTAGTCATGCTCAGATATACATAAACACGGTCGAGTCAAGCTCGAATCCTAAAAAATGCAGTCGAGTCACTATCAGATCACGAGGAGACCTAGTCGAATCATGCACAGATTTGGTCGAGTCATGCCGATGCTGTTGAGTCAATCCAAGATGAAGTCAAACTGCGCTCGGATCAAGTCGAGATGGGGTCGAGTGACACCGAGATGGGGACAAGTCACATTAGATGCGTTGAGTTATCTAGATTTGGTCAAGTTCAGATCCTACTGAGATGCGGTCGAGTTGAGCTCAGATCTCACCTAGATTTGGTCGATTCTGTCTCCACCCACGACAATGCACGATCATGTCATGCTAAGACTCAGTCGAATCACAACATGACTTGAAAGAGTCACGTGGAGACGAAGTTACGTCACTGACCGGTGTCTAGCAAGCGTACTAGATCAGTGTAGTTTTACCGCGGAAGTATGCCTCCCGGGATCAAATCTGTCGAGGAACATAGTATCTAATTTGGTTCAGTGCTAAAAGTAAAGTAGAAGAAAGCAATAAACATGGGGAGTTGATGATTAAAGAGAATTGAAATTAAAGACTAAATGCAAATGGGCTGTTCATATGCATTAAGCATTGCAGTGACAGCACTTTCTCAATCCGTTCATCCCATTGACATATAAAGAGGTGATCCGAAATTTCCTTGTGCTAGTACACATTTTCTTTGATTCATGTGTTATTTTTGTTACGGAACTGCATCTATGGTTCTCGAAAAAAAGGTGTCACAAAGAGCGTCTCGGAGTATTTTGAGACGGTGGTCTCCTTAGGCTGTAGGTGTTGAATCTCATACACCTACAGCCTAAGGAGAGTAGCAATCAAGCTGACTTTTTCTATTAAAAATTTATATTTTATTTAACTAGTTATCTCCATTGATCAATGTGTCGTTGTTTCAATTTTTGATGAGTATCTTGGGTGTCTTTCGTATGTTATTCTATGTAATTTCCGCTGCCCTAGGTTTTAAAACACGTTACAAACGCAACATTCTACTGTTTCAATTAGGTTAATCCCCCTCTTTCTTTCATTTAAATGGAGCTCTCGCTCGGTTCATTTTGTTCGGGCTAATCCCCTTTTTCATTTCACAAGGTTAGAGCTCTCGCTCTTCCTTTCAGAGGTACCATATCATGAACATAAAAGAATACCCATGCAATACCATAAATTACATTCATCATCACACCACTTTCTATAATTCTTACCCAATGCAAGGTAAATGCTCAACAACGAATCAATTCATCCTCTTTGTAACCGCAATCACAACAAGCTCGTGTCATCATGCACGTTTGCGTATACACATTTCGTTTCAACACATTTTGTATGATTTTCTACCGTCACATGGAAATCGACCTAAATTTTTTATCACAACCGAAAAGGCACAACCTACACTTGATTTTGTTATCGTAATTCTCTACTCATCCTTCCTCAACTCATACCATTTCATTTTCATTTTGAATCGCCATCAACAATGCCGAGACGAGGTAGAGTCACACTGAGCCAAGGTTGAGTTTCAACGAGATACGGTAGACCCACACTAGGATACGCCAGGATGCGGTCAAGTCACGCTCGATTCGCTCCTAAATGCAGTTGAGTCATGCCGAGAAGGGGTCGAGTCACACCTAGACTGGTCAAGTCAAATTGAGAAATAATCAAGTGATGCTCGGATCACACCAGAATGCGGTCGTGTCTCGGTCGGATCAAATCGGGATGGGATTGAGTCACAGCGAAACGCGGTCTAATCACACTGATATGGTCTAGTCACGTCGAGACGGGGTTGATTCTGGACTATACGGGGTTGAGTCAAGACGAGACTGGGTCTAGTCATGAGAGAAGGAGTCGAGTACAAAAGAGACACATTTGTGTCATGCCAAGACATGGTCGTGTCACGTGAAGACACGATCGAGTCACAGTAAGGTCTCACGAGATGCGATTGAGTAAAGCTGAGATCATGTCAAAACGCAGTCGAGTCAATCTTAGATCACACCGAGGAGATGTTAAGTAACGCTCAAATCACATTGAGGCGTGGTCAAGTCCTCGTTAGATCATGTTGGGATGCTTCCGAGTGAAGCTCAAATAATACCAAGACGGGTTCGAGTCACACTCGAATCATGCCGAGATGCAGTGTCGTCACGCTCAAATCACACAGAGCTACGGTCAAGTAACGCTCAGATTACGTCAATACTGGGTCTAGTCACTGCGATATGTGGCCGTCACACGCCAAGAAAAGTTGTAGTCATGCCAAGACGTATTTTTCACTTTGAGATAGGTCAAGTCACCCCAAGACGGGGTCGAGTGACGCCTACACGTGGTCTTGTCACATTAAGACGTGGTTTTCTCATAGAGAGATGCAATCGAGTTAAGCTTTTGTCCCGTCGAGACACGGTCAAGCTAAGGTAGAACCATTTTTTATTTGGTCGAGTCTTGGTCAAATGACATCTATAAGGTCGACTCACGTTTGGATAACAACGAGATATTATCGAGTCACGCACGATCCACGTCGAGACGCTGTCAAGTCAAGTACAAACCACGTTGAGATGCTATAGAATAAAGCTGAAATTACGCCGAGACGTGGTCGAGTCCCACTCAAATAATTTCAAGATGGTGTTGACTCACACTGATAAAAGGTCAGGAAAAGCCAAGACAGCGTAGATTCATCAAGTCTCGCTCAGCTCAACTTGAGACGGGGTCGAGTCATACTCAAATCACTTGTGAGACACGACTGAGACAGATAGAGATGCGGTCAAGTTATGCTGAGATGGGGTCAAGTTATATTGAGAGGCGGTCTAGTCAAGCTCGGATCCCATCAGGATGTGCCCATGTCACGCTCGTATCACACCGTGATAGAATCGGGTCGTGCCAAGAAGTGGTCGAGTCACGCTGATACTGGTCTAGTCACGTCGAGACAAGGTCTAGTCCTGATGAGGCGATGTAGAGTCATGCCAAGTCATGGTTGAGTCACACCGAGTCACATAAAGGTCATGTTGAGATGGGGTCGATCGAAACTCAAATCTTATCATGACACGATCGGGTCAAGTTTAGATCACACCGAGACGGTGTCGAGCCAAGCTCAGATCCTTATAAGAAATGGTAGAGTCAAGCTCAGACCACACAGAGTCATACTCAAGTCGAGGTAAGAACATGTCGAGATGCGATTGAGTTACGCTCATATCAGACTGACACACTATTGAGTCACGTTCAGATCTCGATGCGATGCGATCGAGTCCCGGTAAGTTCCCAGCGAGAGGCGATCGCTGCAAGGTTGTCACACTGTCACAGGTCAAGTCATGCTTGGATCACGTTGAGAGGCAGTCAAGTCACTCTCGGCTCATGTAGAAAAGCGGTCTAGTCACGCTCAGATCACGCCGAGATATGGTCAAGTCATTATTGGATCAAGTTGAGACATGGTTATCACACTCATAGAACGCTGATACACGATAGTCTAGCTGAGATGGGTTGGAGTCATACCTAGACACAGTTTAGTCACGATCCGACCTGACAAGACGCGGTCAAGCCACGCCGAGACGGATCCAATTACGCTGAGATAGGGTAGAGTCACGTGGAGACGGGGTCATGTCCTACCGAGACATGGTCAAGTCAGTCGAGACACAATTGCGTCATGCTTGGCTCCTACCGAGACAAAATTGAGTATTGCTTTGATACCATCAAAAGGCGATTGAGTCATGCTCAAATCCTGCTGAGACGTGATCGAGTCACGCTCGGATCACGCTAAGAGAGGGTTGAGTCACGCCGAGGCGCGCGATCGAGTCTGGTCAAGTCACATCGAAACAGTGTCGGATCATACTAAGATGAAGACGAGTCACACCAAGATGAGGTTTAGTCACACTCAGGTCATGGTGGGACACTATTTAGTCATGCTCGGATCCCAACAGGATGCGATCGAGTCAAGCTCGGATTATGCTAAGCCGTGTTTGAGTTCAACTCAAATTACATTGAGATGTCATTCAAGTCAAGATGAGATGGGGTAAAGTCACATCTAGATGCGGTTGAGTCATGCCAAGACGTAGTTGAGTCATGTCGAGACTCGGTCGAGAAGCGGTAGAGTACCGCCGATATACGGGCAAATCACATAAAAATGAAGTGAGTCACACCAAGGTGCGGTCGAGTCACACTAAAACTCGGTCGATAAGCTGTAGAGTCACGATTACCCGCGGGCGAGTAATGCCGACACGGGATAGAGTCACGTAAAGATACAGTCTAGTCACACTGAGACAGGGTTGAGTAAAGATGGAGTCTAGTCACGCTCTGACTATGCAAAAATGCGGTCGAGCCACGCCTCGATCATGTCGAGAAGTTCTCGAGTTAAGTTTGGATGACATTGAGACGTGGCTGTGTGATGCTTGTATGAAGCCGATACACATTCAAATCATACCGAGAGGCAGTCCAATCTCAATGAGAGACATTTGAATCATACCTAAACGTGGTTGAGTCACGTTGAGACAAGGTCAAGTCACCTTGAGACACGATTAAGTCATTCTCTGATCACGTTGAGACATGGTCAAATCATGTCAAGACGTGGTCAAGTCACACCGAGATGTAGTCGAGTTATGCTGGTATTAGGCTGAGACTTGGTTCGATCAAGCTAGATGGGGTCGACTCTCATCAAGACAGGTTCGAGTCACGTTGAGATCGGATCGAGTAACGTGGAGACATGGTGGAGTCACGTCTAGATAGTGTTGAGTTACAGTCGGATTAAATGCAGAGACATGGTAAGTTAAGATCGGATCATGCCAAGACACAGTTGAGTCACACTTAAATCACACCGAGAGAGGGTGGAGTCATGTTGACATGGAGTCGAGCTATGTCGACACTCGATCGAGCTATTCTGAGACGAGGTCGAGATGGGGTTGAGTGTCCCAAGAAGGGGTTGAGTCACACGAAGATGCGGTCGAGTCGTGTTTAGAGGGGATCGAGTCATGTCAGGATGTAGAGGAGACGAATTTGAGTGGCGCTCAGACGCGGTCGAGTCACGGTGAGACGTTCTATTCATGCAGAGACAGGGAAGTCACGCCAAGACAAGGTCTAACCAGGCTGAGAAGTAGTGGATTCAAGCTCAAATTACGCCGAGACTTAGTCAAGTCATACCGAGATGGGCTTGCGTCACGCTCAGATCACATTGAGAAATAGTCGATTCAATCTCAAATTACGACGAGATGTGGTGAAGTCATGCTCGGCTCACACCAAGACGTGATCGAATCGCGTCGAGACGAGGAAAAGTCAAGCTGATACGCGTCAATTCATGCACAAATAATGCCAAGACAGAGGCGAGTCACGATGAGAGAGGGTCGAGTCATGCCAAGACAGAGTCGAGTTCTATCGAAATGCGGTTAAGTAACCCTCTACTTTTGTTCAGATGCGGTCGAGTGAATCTAGACAGGTCGAGTCATGCCAAGAAGTGATCAGGTCAAGCGAAAACTGGGTCAGGTTACTTTGCGACGGGTTGAGTCATGCCTAGATAGTCACGTTGAGAGCCGTTCGATTCACGCCAAGACGTTGCCGAGTCATGATCGAACCATGCTAAGACATGCTTGAGTTGAGATTGAATCTTGCAGAGACACAGTCAATTCAAGCTTCGATTGTGCCGTGATGCAATCGAGTCACGGTAGAATCAGATCGAGTTGAGGTCGAGTAACATTGTGATGTAGTTGAAAAGCAGTCGAGAGTCCTGTTGAGACATGGTCGAGTCACGATAGAATCAGATCGAGTCGAGGTCGAGTAACATTGTGATGCAGTCGAGTCTTATTGAGACATCATTCAACCCCACTTAGGCGTGACTCAAGTGGGCTTGAATGATGCTGAGACACAGTTTAGTCGCCTTGAGATGCAGTTGAGTCACTCTAAGAATCTGTAGCGACACAGTCTTGTAATACTAGGATCCCGTCGAGATGCGGTTGAGTAATGCTTGAATCACGCCGTTACATAGTCGAGTCTACCTCACAGCATGTCGAGATGACGTCAAGTTACATTGAGACACAGTCTACTTATGCCTAGACGCGGTAGAATCACGCTGAGATAGGGTCGAATCATGCTCAGATCATACAGAGAAGACGTTCAGCCACTCTCAACTTACCCCGACAAGCAATCGAGTCTCACTCAAATCATGCCAAGACACAGGTAAGTCACGGTGAGACGGGGTAGAGTCACATCGAGACTTATTCGAGTTAGACCGAGACAGGGTGAAGTCACGACAAGACAGGGTTAAGTCATGCTGAGACATGTCAGTCACGCAGAGACGTTGTCCGGTCGTGTCGAGACAGGGTCGAGTCTCATTCGGATAACGATAAGATGTGGTGGAGCCACACTGAGACAATGTCGAGTAATACTAAGGCAAGGTCAAGCCATGTCGAAATATAGTCGAGTTACGCTCAGATACAACTAAGAAGAGGTGGATTCACACTCTTATCACATCGATATGAGGTTAACTCATGTCGAGACAAAGTTGATTTATGTTAAGATTTGGTAAATTCACACCCAGATAATGCCCAGACGCAGTTGAGTCACATCTAGATGGGCCCAGTCACGTGCGAGATACGGTTGAGTCACGCTCTGATTATGCCTGGTCACGGTTGAGTCATTCTTAGATCACACAGAGATGAGGCCGAGCCATGTCGTGATGGTTGGGTTTTTAACGTGTTCTAACATCTATGGCAGCAAAAATTACATTCAAATACACGTCAAAGGTAGCCAAGATCATCATCAAAATCGAAATTAACAACATATTGCTTTATAGTTGATAACTAGTTCATGTAAAAACGAAAACTTTAGAAGAAAAGCTCACCTAAACACCAAATATCTGCCACCTTAGAATACTCAAAGATGACCTTTATGGCATCGTAAAAGAATACAACACATGATTCCTCTACAAAATTAACGCACAGATTAGCGGAAAGTGTATTAGCACATTAGGAAATTCGGTTCACCTTATTTCTTGTCAAAATGGATGAGAATCTTGCGAAAATAAAGGCACCACGTTGATCAATCGCTATGACTAGCCTCTTAATCTCACGTCACTCCTGCAGAAAAACCTAAGAATCAATCTTTGTGAATCTTTAGAGCACACTCGCAGTAATGGGGTGTGTTTGAAAGGGACAACACACATGTTTGTTAAAGACTAGGGTTTGGTTTTGTTTTATAAATAAGAGTTTTAACACAAAACACTAAACCTCTTAACAATCCTAATGCCATTAGGACTTTGTTAAGTGTTTAATTAAAATAAAATTCTTTTAAAAAAAACCTCCATTGCCATCTTTCTCAATGTGGATAATTAACAAGAATTATCTTTTAATTCATCTCACATCTCTTAACTTTAGACAAGCTTCCTAAATTTTCTTCTATTTATCTGCTTGCATATTTTCACTTGAGACATCATATTATATAAATAATCTTTGTTTTAAAATCATGTAAGAAAAGATAAATAATATTTCTCATACCTATTGGGCCTAATTACCAAAATTGGCCAAAATGCCTGGTCCGGCCAAATAGCCAAATTTTGACCTAAGGTGAAAAACTAAAATTACCGTTTTTTGGTTTTCCGTTATCCATGTATGATCTGTAGGACTATTTAATAAAGTTAATGAATTTAATAACTCATAAATCATAGACTGTCTCTAGTAAGACACTATGATCATACTAAATTAAATAGTTGACTAGCGGTGTCAACAACCCTATTATAAATCAAATTCATGTCTTGACCTCCGATATCATGATTAGCACAAGGCATGTCCCAAAAACCCTTACTTAGTGCTAAATCCCATCGTTTATCTCTATGAAAAAATTGATAAGTTCGAATAAATGACCTAATCATTTCTTTCGAGTATGACCACACTCTTCCTAATCTTCTCTATCAACCGGCCAGTGATATCTGCTCTCATTTTCATGAGAGGGCCAGTTCCTTTCACTGCACTCATGCTCTTAGTTGTAATTCTTAGCATACCAAATCATACCTATACTTGTCAACCTTTTATAGTCACGTTAGGCATATATCAAAGTATACTAAAAGTCAAAATAAAAGACATTGTGATTTTTAGTTTAAGGATAATATTTGACATTGCAAATAATGATCATTCTCCAAATACAATGTCATACATTGTACCTATGCGCTTTGTTAGATATCCCAAATATCCGTGACTCGTAGAACATGATCAGCAAAGTACATATTAGTGTAACATTCATTTCCATTCCCATGGAAAAAAGTGACAAGGGATATTTAGAATGTTAATCTCATAACCTCCATGTTCTACTATCAAGGTCCTCAACCTTGATACCTCAAGCACTTAATTAACATTCTTGGATATTTTATCAAACACATACCACAAGTCAATGCATGAAGTGATAATATAATGGGTCATAATTTTATTACTGAATAATAAAAGTTACAAACAATGTATTAGGCTAGGGTTTACACTGACAGTGATGGTGTTGATTTACACTCGAATCACACCAATACAGGGTCTAGTCACAGGCAGACGGGGTCGAGTCAAGCAAAATAGAGACGATTCTTGCCCAAAAAGGGCCGGGTTAAGCCAATATGCGATCGAGGTGCGCTCGAGTCATCCGAATACGTGTTCAAGTCACGCTATGATCATGCCGGGATGCAGTCGAGTCACGCTCGAATCTCGCCAAGACGCAGTCTAGTTGTGCTTGAATCACAGTTAAATGGGGTCGAGTCACGCTTGGATCATGATGAGATGTGGTCGAGTCATGCCAAAAAGGGATCCAATCACGTTGAGACACGGACGAATCACACTCCAATCATGTTAGGAGTGGATGAGTCATGGTCGGATCCCATCATGAAGCTGTCAAGTCACGCTTAGATCATACCGGGACAGGGTTGAGTCAAACGTAGACGGGAGGAGTCACACCAAGATATGGTCGAGTCATCACGACACGCAGTCTGGTCATCCCAAGACGCATTCGAGTCACACTAATACGGGGTCAAGTCATACTGAGATACGGTCGAGCCACACTCGGATCCAATTACGATGTAGTCAAGCCACTCTTGAATCATTCCGAGACACATCAAGTCACGCTGAGATCACACTGAGCCAAAGTCAAATAATGCCAAGACATGGTCGAGTCATGCTAGAATCATTTCGGGACCTAGTCGAGTCATGCCAAGACAAGGTCAAGTGAGGCCGTGACCTGCTATAGTTATACTTAGCGTGGTTTGAGTCATGCACGGATCACACTCGATCAGTTTGGTCACGTGTAGATCATGCCGAGATGGGTTTAGTCACGTTGAGACGGGGTTCGAGTTTAGATGACAAGCGATCGAATCCTAGTTTAGGCGTGATTGAGTCATTCTCTAATTCTATCGAGACACAACGGAGTGACGCTCGAATCATGCAGAGACACAGCGAGTAATACTCAGATCATGCTGAGACGCGGTCCAGTCATGCTTGGATCTCGTTAAGACGTGACATAGTCATGCTCAGATCAATCCGAGACATAGTCGAGTCACACTCGTGTCATGTGGAGATAGGCGTCGAGTGACGTTCAGATCTGTAAATACATGATTGACTCATGCTCCGATGACATCGAGATGCGGTTGAGTCACACTCCTATCACTCCAAGATGCGTTCAAGTTAGGCCGACACACAGTCAACTCATTCTGGGACCCAATCGAGTCACTCAAAAATGCGGTCGAGTCATGCCGAGATTGTCTTGAGTCATGCTTATACGGGGTATTGTCATGCTGAGACGGTGTGGAGTCATGCTCAGATCACGCCAAGGCGCGGTCGAGTTAAGATGTGATCACAAGAGGTGAGGTTGAGTCAAACTCAAATCATGTCGAGATGAGGTCGAGTCATTCTCAGATTGTGCCATGACGGCGTTGAGTCACATCGAGATGGGGTCGAATGATATCGAGATAAGGTCGAGTTCCACCGACACGGGGCAGAGTCTCACAGAGATAGGGTAGTGTCAAAGAGAGATTAGGTCGAGTCACGCTGAGACGGGCCGAGTAACGTATAGATGTGATCAAGTTACACTCAGGTCAAACTGAGACATGATCGAGTCAAGTTCAGCTAAAGTCGACAAGTATTCGAGTCATGCTCGTATCCATTGAGATGTGGTCGAGTCATGCTCGGATCATGCTGAGACATGCTCGAGTCATGCAAAACAGGCTCGAGTCACTCAGAGATGCGGTCGAGTCACGGAGACGCACTCGAAGAAGCTATCGAATCAAGCCAAACCGTGGTCGAGACAAGCCGAGATGAGGTCTATTCAAGTCGAGATGCGGTCGAGTCCTACTGAGACACGACTGAGTTAGACTCCGATCCCACCAAGACATTCTCGAGTCACTCTGTCAAAGGGTTCAGTCCTAGACGCAATTTGAGTTTTGCCGAGACACTCTGAGACAGGTTAAGACACGTCGAGATAGCGTTGAGACATGCCTATTTGCTGTCATGGTGCGATAGAGACTTGGTCGACTACCGCCAAGATGCGATCGAATAACAGCGAGATAGGGTCGAGAGATGACGAGACGCGGTTGAGTCACTTCGAGATGAGATTGAGTAATTTAGAGGTTCGGTCCAGTCACGCAAAATAGGGTGGATTAGGTCTCGGATCCTGCCAAAAAATGATTGAGTAACTCTTGGCTCGCGTCGAGACATGGTTGAGTCACGCCAAGACAGGGTCGAGTCACGCAAAGAAGGGGTGACTTCACACCAAGACACAAGGGAGTCTCACCCAAACGAGGTTGAGTCACGCTAAGACGTAATCAAGAAGCTGTCCAAGTCACCCTGAGAGTTGGTCGAGTCATGTTGAGATGGGGTTGATTCATGCCTAGACGTGGTCGAATCATACCAAGACGCGGTCGTGTCACGCTCAGATCACGTCAAGATTCTGTTGAGTCATGCAGAGACGAGGTTGAGTCACACTAAGACGTTGTCAAGTCAAGCATAGATCAAGCCAATATGCTGTCGACTTACATATAGAGAAGCTTAAGTCACGCCTGGGCGCCGTTGAGTTTTGCTTAGATAGTGCCAAAACACCGTGGAGTAATGTGAAACTCATTTTTAAATTCCTTTTAACATAATATTCAATAATCCTTTCATAATAATAAGAAATCAGAATGAAATCAGAGAAAAATAAGAAGAGATAGAAAATGAAATAACATTTCATAAACCACTCGGGCCCTAAACATTCGTAACATAAAATATTTTGCTGCTGAAAATGGATACAAGTATGAAAACATTTCAAACTCAAAATAGAAACATATAGAAAATATGTACAAATATGTACAATGTAAAAAATGGAAGCACGCAAAACAGAACAATGGAGCTTGACCTCTGACAACAACAAACTCTGGCAGAAGATCACTGCAGCTCTGATCCAGTGGTAGCTATCTGCGTCCTATGCATCATTTAGACACATAAACAAAGGTGAGTATGTTTTACAATACTCAGTAAGTTTCATACGCTATAATTGATTCCTAAGTTTCAAATGTGTGCAGGGACAATCACTATCCTAACTCAAGATATGATTCTCCCTTAACCTAATCAAACAATTCAATCATTTATACACATTTCATAGTCACACATAAGTCATGTGTTCCGTCCATATCAACTTTCGCTCAATACATAACTCACATTACAAGTGCATAAACATGAAATGCTCATGCGACTATCCTAAATGCATGCCCCGGTGTCTTATAACGTGCGTGAGAGAATCCACTCTCAAAGTTGGCAAATCCCCACATAAAGTAAGAGAGCTTTCGCTCAATTTGGCAAATCCCCTCATATGAGCTTTCGCTCTATTTTTGGCAAATCCCCACATATGTTGAGCTTTCGCTCGATTAGCAAATCCCCTCGTATATATATTGAGCTATTGCTCGGTTGGCAAATCCCCTCAATTAACATCCAAGTTGCTAACAAACATGTGCATTTGTCAAATGTATATGAATGCAACCATTTGATATCTCAACCACTCAACATTTTAGCATTGACATTTAACCACGAGAATCCATCATACCATGGACAATTCCGTTCATTCATAATTATATCAAACAACAAAGAAATGGTCATCATTCATATCTCTTTCACAACACATATCGCATACCAATCTCTTATCAAACATTCACATAACACAAGCACATCCATTATTAACAAAAACTTCAATTGCAATATATAACCATCAACAACGCACAACTTCCATACCATCATCCAACCACCAATACATAACACATGTTCAAACATATCATAATTTCTCAACATCAACTCTCAACCAAACATAAGCACAAACATATTTTCAACAAGTTCTTAAATTACACTACAAAACAATCATCTGCAACCATAAGAGCATTCACACAAGCCAACATTTTGATTTGTAAGTGTTGGGTACACTTACCTCGGGCTCCAAGTTCACGCTCCTCGCCCGCTCTCCGATTCGGACCCCGAACTGTGCTACCTACATGCATTACAAACCATTTTTATCTCCATAATCAATTAATCTACCACACTTCCCATTCCCTAGCCTCTTTTTCCTACATTTCCTAAACCCTACGATTCTCAACATTCACAAAACTCACATTACAAACCAATCATAACTCATATTCTATTCCTCACACAATCCCCAACATAACCCTAGCAAAACCCTTTCAAAATCATACCAAATTTCTCCCAAAAGTCAGAATTTACCAAGAAACTTACCTAGTTCTTCCTTAGTTCCGGAAATATGCAGGGGTTTTGATGG
>CANYCX010275026.1:0-18427 GCA_948193385.1 Breynia disticha f. nivosa
CTCGATCGAGACTGCATAAGTCTCGATCAAGACTGCCTTTCTTTGTCCAGCATTTTCCTCAATCTAGATGCTCTGCCCATTCTTCATTTAATCTTCAAGTCATGCTCATTTTCATGTGCCAGTTTGGAACCAAATCTTTTAAGCTTCATTTGATGATTCCGAATTTGAAACTCGATGTGCCTTTGTTTTCCATCTGAATAGCAAATTTTCCTTCATTTAATCGCACCTGGATAAAAAAATCGTAAACATAAGAAAAATCTCACATTTATGTGTTTTATCTATATTAAAATAATGAAAATATGCTTTAGAATAAATGTGTATAAATGGTTTTATCACATATCATAGATAGCTGTTCTTGGATTTGCAGGCTGTTGATCAGAGGCATATCGGGATTATTTATGAGGTCCAGCTCCAGAGTTTTGTTCAGCTTTTGTTTTGTACAGAGATGTTCATTATGTATATATGTATTATGCTTCTGCTGATGTATGAATGTTTTGTATAAATTATTTTGGGCCCAAGATTGGGATATATTTATATATGAGATTTTTATTATATTTGAGCTTGATTTTATTTTATTTCTTTTATTTATCAAATGGGGCAAAAATTTGGGGATATTTGTGTTTTAAATTTGAGCTCCACACACTGCTTACATGGTTTGTAGAAATTTCCCTAAAGCAACATCCATAATAATACACAAATATGCTCAAAACCCAATAAAATCATATTAGGATAACATAGCAAAAGTTGAATAAAGTTAAAACAAATGAAATCCAGTAGGCCTTTCCATATTAAATACATTAATTTCCACTGCTGAACTAGTTACACAAAAGGCACTTTCAACAAGTTGTCTACATAAATTTTTCAAAAATATTTATTAAAAGTTATTTAAAAATTTCCAAAAAAACCATCAATGACATAGCACCCATGTAACCAAGTTTCTCTTTGGCATTTTATCGAACAATTGCCCTCTGACACAACATCTCCACACTTACTAAATCTTTGAAGTCCAATATGTCATTCCTCCAATAAAAAGTCATTCCACCACAACTCATTTGGATAATACTAATAACTACGATCAATCCACCAAAGTATTCTCAGGAAAATTCTCCAAAACCAACAACTCATTCTTAACGGCACTCAATTCCATCTCATCACATTAAGCATTAACAACGAACAAAAATGTAGGCCCCACACCTTTCACTTCACCACCATTAGATATCTTAGGGGACACTAAACTTTCCATAGAAGACATAGAAATAATAGAATGCAACAATAAACTATCGATTACTAAAACCATGTCCAAATTTCAAACTTGACTCAAATTTGGCCTTGAAGTAATTAAATTTATACACCATAATATTTTAAGCAGGAAAAAGTTTAGCTGAAAGATTAGTTTCATCAATACCAGAGTAGAAACGAAAAAACATTGCAGAAATTACAAAAAGGATAGAGCCATATTCTAGACAGATAGTTGACAGTTGACACGTGTATATAGGTATAAAACGACATTGCATAAAGAGTAAGAGAATTGTTGATATGGGAGAATTAAAAGGTCTGAGGATTGCTTAAAGATGCGGATATAATGCATATGCTCTATTTGTTAGCAGGAATTTATTTTTTGAAAAAAATATTTTTATGATTTTTCAACAGCTGGTACCAATGAAAAATAATTAAACAAAACTATAACCTAAAAATCAATGAAAAAGTAATAATTAATCTTAACCTATTTAAAAAAACATATTTTCCTACTTAAAATATGAAATTTCTGAAAGAACACAAAATCGGAAGCTCAACCTTGATCACAACAATCTTCAGTCCAAATGGCAACTACCTACGACCTGCACAACATTAAACAATCAAACAGAAGTGAGTATATAAAAATACTTAGTAAGTGATGAAGAGTTTGTTGTTAAAATGAAGTGTTGGGGAATCTCCAGTCAGCACAGGTCGTGCTTGATGAACACGAGGTCATGCTCATCTCAGAATTCTCAGCTGACACGGGTCGTGCCACGTTAGAGCACAGGGTCGTGCTCAATACTTTTTTCCCAAAATTCACACAAGCACGGGACATGCTATCAAATTGGTCTCCAACACGACGACGTGCTGGTCAGCACGATGGCATGCTGAACTTCTGTTTTGTGCATTATGTTTCAGTTCATTTCCAATTTCCAGCAAACAAGTTCTTTCTATAGTTATACATATCCAACAGATTTCCTTTACCAGATGTACAGTTTTATATACCAAAAACACATATAAACACTTGTTTGTTTAATAATCATATTAAGAACCAAAACACACTTATAACATACTAAATCATACCAACCATAGTATTCATTCCCATATTCAAACAACATTCATAAATCACATAGCAATCCACAATAATGCTAATCATGAATACTATCTTAAGTGCATATGAATGTCAATGCAATTCACATGCAAAATGCCCTGGGGTATCACTCTCTTTCTTTTCTCTTTTCTTTCTTTTTCTTTTTCTTTTTCCTCTTTCTTATTCTTTTGTTTTCTTTTCCTCGGTCCCAGATCGACATCAGAAGTCCATCTGAAAAATCATCTCTCCCAGACCGTCATCGAACCCAGTTTGGCATTAAGCCTAGCTTGGAATCATCCTCAGGCCAGGATATCGGTCAAGTATCACACAGTGAATGCAACACAGAATGATCAAATACATTCATATGGCCACAATCTCAATCTCATGTCATGCTATGCATTATAAGAAACAATCATATGCTTCCATAGAACTCATATGAACATAATTATCAAATGCATAAGCCAAATAAAAGCATAGCATACCATTTTCTCACCATGCAAGATCAATATCATGCTCACATATGTAAGATTGTTTCAACAAAAATTAGTCAATGACCAATAAAGATCAATCAATAGCCAAGGCATAAACCAAGTAATAGCATAACACATATCCATCTCATAAGAATACATATATGGTTACTTTTTGATCTTTTCTATTTAAATTACATCTTTACTATCTTTTAAAACCTCATTTGCATCACAGCATGTATGAAATAATCATACCAATGCCAAAAATAAGTGTAAGAACACTTACTTCGAAAAGCGTAAGAAGTCGGCGTTGGGCTCAACTTCAATCCTAAGCGCATATAGATCCTCCTATACTAATTTAATCATAACAAGGCTGTTAATAACTTATTTACTTACTGAATTCATACTCAAAATCATCAAATATAGCCTTTGTATATTTATTCTTAGTTTCACAGAAACCTTCATTATGAACCAATTCTTCTAACATCGCTCAAACAATGTTTTCCATGATCTAACATGAGTTTTTTTAACTCAATTCTAACTCATTAACAGTAACTTCTAACTTAAATCAGTTCTGTTCCAATCCAAAAGAAATTTTCAACAAGCTAAACTTACACATATGCTCAAAATCAACCATAAACTTACCTTAATGACTTTTCACTTTGATAAGTGCAAGAAATTAGTTGTTGTTGCTGAATTACTTGCTGAACTCTTTCCTCTCACAGTATCTAGGGTTTTCAGCTGCTTGGTATCACAAAGGTGCTCTGTTTTCGAATCACACAGTAGCAAGCAGTCAGTTAGTTCATAAATTCCCAGTCGACACGACCTCAAGCACCGGGTTGTGCTGTCGAGTCATGTTGTGCATCTCAGCACGAGTTCCTATTTGTTCGTGCACAATCTCGTTTCGAAATAAATTAAGCACGTGGTCGTGTTGTTTTCCAAGTATGAGCACAATGTCGTGCTGATCATCTGGCATGAGCACTAGGGCATGCTGTAGCTCGTGTTGACTGTTGTTTTTCTAAAACTTTCCTAATATTGTCCGATTCAATTTTGTTTTGAGCTATTTTTCATATAATTTAATTCTTATAAATTTCAGGACGTTATATCAAGTATTTCAAGAAGTTGTCTCAAAAAATAAAAAGAAGAGTGTAAAACATACCTTAGATGAATTAGAAATATGTCGACCAACAAAAAGATCAAGGAAAATCGAAGAATAAGGCTATTTCTCTAGACATTGGGCAAAAAAATCTTCTGGTAAAGATTTTTATATATTTTTTTATTTTATTCAATCGTAATGTTTACTAGTTATGGGTTTATATGATAAGTTCAAACATGTGAACTTGTGTTATGTTTACAATGTTATTTTCATGTCATACGATGAATATAGTCTTTTGTGATGATATTTATTTTGTTTTTCATTATTTAAGTTTTTTTGTGGATGTTTGTGAATTTTACTTAAATTACTTCTTGTGTCGCAATGTTTTTGGAAAATTGATTATAATATGAACATTCATGAGCATTTTGTAGTGCATTAATAAGAGTTTACTTTTTTAAAGAATTATAAAATCGAGTTTGTATTAGATAAATTAAAATTATGTGAATTGTTATGAATTTTTTTTTGAATTAGGGCTTGTGCATACTACAAGTTCAAAGTTTATTTTTTTATATATGTGAACAACTCTGAATATTTTTTCCTAATTTGTGAAGAATATTTATAGTAATTTCATTTTTATTTTTTTTATGGAATTTATGTGAATCATATTGTAATATTAGCTTACTTTTTGTGAATTTTTTACATTATGATTTGTGTTGATGTGAACTTCTGTGAACTTTTTTATTTGTGAATTGTGACACGTGTGTTCAATGATGATTATATTAATGTCAACAATCGTGAACATTTTATCATAATTTGTAAAGAATGTTTTTCGCTAACCATATTTTCATTTTTGATGGAACGTGCGTGAACTTTTTTTATAGTATTGATATAGTGTTGACAGTGCAAGAATCAAAGGAGTTTTCTAAGGAGCATGCTGAAGTAGTTGAAGAGAAAATTTTGAAATGATATGAAAGGAAGTTGGAAAAGAAAAGAAAAGCAACAAACCTTGACATATGATAAAATGAAGCAAGAGTTGAATTATGAAAGTGAACCAAGTTGTCTGAGAAGAAATTTGCTAACGTGAAGACATTTTAGGATTTTCTTGAATTTGTGATAATCTTTAACATATAAGAAATGTCATTTGGATTGAAGTGATGTTTTATTGTGAACATTTGTAAATTTTCTTAAAAGTTAACTTTTCTTTTAAGAGTTGATTATAATATAAACTTTTATGACTTTTTGCAAACTTTTTATATACAATATTTTCAATGTGGTGAACTATTGTGAACTTTAAAAAACATATAATTTTATGGGATTTTATCATGAACGATTCAAAAAAATGTATTAAAATGAACTTGCATATGTGAACATTTGCAAACTAACATTCAAAGAAAAAAAAAAGATCAACTAACTTAGATGAAAATATGTGAGATAAATTATTTAAATAATATATTTGATCTTATTTTAAAAAAAAACTAATATGTAAATTTCAAGTTACACTGAGGCGAACTCGTATGTAAAATAACAAATGAATTTTTGTGAATAAACATATGAGCAAGCATAAATTATCTAATATATGTGTACCAATGTGAAAAAAATATACAAAATAATATATGTGAACTAAAATATTTTAATTTTGACAAGTGAGTCAATAAATGGGAATTTTATAAATTATTTCTATAAAATATAATTTATATGAACGACATGTGAACATATATGAACTTATCGAAACTAAAAGTTGATTTATATATTCAAAAAAAATATGTTGAAATAATAAATAAATTAATAAAATTAGTTTTTCATTCATTTAATAGTAAAAAAATTCACACATATTCACATATGATAAACAATTTTTCTATGTGAAAAATAACTACATAAATATTACTTATTAAATATATTCAAAAAAGGTTCACATATGTTCATAATATTACTTATTTTAACAATAAGAACTTACAAAGTATGCATGTATATGAACTATTATATTGTTTGAATTGCTTTTCTGGTGATTTAATACTGAATGTGGAAATTGTCATAATCAATTTTTGAAAGAAACGATGCTCATTATTCTGATGGAAACAAGTGACAATTTCAAAATTAAAGGTATTCAAATTTAGAAGAAAAAAGATTGCATATTTTAAAGGATTCATATTAAATTTAATTTTAAATTTAAAGTTGGCTATTTTCACAAATTAGAATGTTAAGTTGACTATTTATATAATTAGAATTCTTTTGAGATATTTTAGACTCAAAGTTCGTTAACTGTGTAATATTTATTTTTTTTGTATTCGAAACAGTTTTTTATAATTTATATTTTTAAAAAATCAATGGAATTCAGTGGATAGTGTGTGTATTTTGTTCTTTAAATTTAAAGATAACTATTTTTTGCCAGAAGAATATGGCCAAAATTTGGCCAAAAATGGTAAATTATAAATTTAACCCAATATCTTTTTAATGTAATAAACAATAATTAATGTGACTTTTTAAATGTGGCAAACAACAATTCATGGGACCATAGCCAATTTGACCAAATTTTTGACAAGTTAATTTCATCCATCGAGAATATAAAACTAGCATTAAAGTATGTCCAATTAAGTATGATGCTTTGTGGTTTTGAAAGTCGATGCGAGTTGAGCATGGTGTTTGTTGTGCCAAACGAATGCCATACCTTTTCAATTCTGTAGATAGAAGATTTTCATTGACATTCACAGTTTCTCAAGTCTATCGATTTCCACATCATGATTGAAACTCATCTCTACCTCCATTTTGGCCATAACGAATTTGATCAAACTTTTGGCAAGTTAATTTCGTTGTTAAATCTTTTCTATAATTAATTTTGTTCTAATTTATCAGTTCTCCTTTTCTAAGATGAAACTACCACTACAAAAATATGACTAGTTAGTTCTCCTTTTCTAAGATAGAGAATCTATCCAATCATATATGTTTGTTGTGTCGTTTAACATGTACAAAAATATCCATTTGTAGTCCTTGGATTTGGACTTCAATACTTACCATAACCATCTCAACCAAACTATCAAACTACCAAAAAACTACAAAGTCGACCGAATAAGCAATAACATTATACTAATTACTTTTTGATGGCTGCACAGAAAAATTACCTCTAGTTGTTAAAAAATAACTTCCATAAACGACGGTGACTTAAGTGAGACCAAACCAGAAACAGATGAGGTGAACACAACACTTCCTTATCCTGATCCTTAAGAAGGGATCCCTTAAGATGCTCCATGTATCTTACTAAGATGTTATAGCAAGCATAAGAACAAAAGACTTCAAAAGCTTCTCACTTTGAGATGAATCTAAAACATAACAAATTGACCCAACCGAACCACTAACTGCCAAACTCAATTCACCTCGAATCATAACTATCCTCCATCTTCATCGTTCTCACCCCTTAACACTAAAAAACCACAAGCGGGATGATGATTGTGATAATTTAGAGAAGCAACAAAAGTTTTGCATGGTGTGAGACTTGACTATGATTCAAAAGAGAGATACAAAAATATCTATTAAATGGGAGAGAGAGCGTTCAAAACAAGTTCTTACGTGGGGACACGTGCTTTATGAAGCACAAGTTCATATGTTGGGACACTTTAATGGATAAATATTTTTTGCTAGAAAAAAGAAGCCAGAATTTGGCAAAAATTTATAAAATTATAAATTTAACCTCATAACTTTTTGATGGAATAAACAATATTTAATGTTGCTTTTTAATTATCTTAATCAAATGCTTTAATGAGTTATAGCCATTTTGATGATTTGTGGAAGTAAACAATAATTAACTGCTTTATTAATTTGGGATTACTGTATGTTCTTATAAATATACAAATAAAATTTAAATTTTACAAAATAAATTACTTAAAAATAAAACAAACATAAACCATATATACTAACACTACAGTTCCACATCCCTTTTACTTCTCTTTTTATTAATCGACATCCCCTACACACAACACTTTTTTCTTTAACAACAAAACTCACAACCCAAATCTCCTTTTTATTTTCTAACCTTAAGTCAACACACACACATCTCCCTTCTACTTTTTAAAGTAGTCACCCACTCCCTCCTATCTCTCAGTCCCTCATCTCCATTCTCCATATCTCTGTCTTATTTCTAACACCTAAAACCTTCTTCTCTTTTATATTTATTTTAAGCAAACCTAGAAGCAAACCTCAAAAACAAACATCTTCATTTATTTTATAACACTCTTCAAATAATAAATGCAAGCAATATTAGAAAGCAATATAGCAAAAAAAAAAGGAAAAAGATTATATCTTTAATGCAAGAGTCTAGTAAAGAAGAGGTTTAAACTATGTTTTCTGCTTGGTTCTTTATTTTTGCTTCATTTCCTTTTTATTTTTTGAAATAACAACTACACTTCTTGTTCTTGTCTTCTTGTTATGATGGTGTAATTATGTATGAAAGAGAGTCACTTTTCCTCTGATTTTACTTTCTTTTTGTTTTTTGATTGTTGTCTCTTATTTTTCACATGCATTATTTATAAATGTTAATAGTTGCTATTTATGGTTATGAAATTACTAAGTTTGAATTTTTTTCTTTCAACTTTGTTATGTGTAACTGTTGATGTTGAATTTTGAAATGTGAGATTTATCGATTGATTTTTTTTCTCCTCATTCCCCCCTTTATATATGGCTGTGTCGTCGAGATTTGAAAGGGCCTCTCAATTAATATATGTGAGTTACGTTACTTATATATGAAAGATAAAGTTGTGGGTGAGTGGAGAAAGATAGATAAAAGTGCAGGACTGTGGGTGGTATTTAAGATGACAAAACTGTGAGTTTTATAAATTACAAAACAAGTATAAAGAGTTTCAAATGATGGCAAAGTTAATTATGGATAGTTCATAGTCGTACATTTATAGAGGTTTACTTTGCATTGAAAATAACAGCGGGCTATGATGGGAAATTAACATAGACCAAATTTCATCTATGCCCTTCTAGGCTAAGTTTTGGCCAAAAATTCAAGCAAAAAATCAGGATTTTACTTTAATATGACAACTTTGTACAGTTAAAGAATATATTAGGTATTAAGCTTTTGTTGAAGTTTTTGGGCCATTTTTGGCAAACAGTTTTGAACCGAAAATTAATGGGTCAAATTACACATATATCATTTTAAAGTTCTGGGTTAGTGGAGAAAGATAGATAAAAGTGCGGGACTGTGGGTGGTATTTAAGATGGAAGAAATGTGAGCTTTGGAAATTACAGAACAAGTATAAAGAGTTTCAAATGATGGCAAAGTTAATTATGGACAGTTCATAGTCGTACATTTATGGAGGTTTGTCTTTGCATTGAAAATAACAGCGGGCTATGATGGGAAATTAATATAGACCAAATTTCATCTATGCCCTTCTTGGCTAAGTTTTGGCGAAAAATTTGGGCAAAAAAGCAAGATTTTATTTTAATATCACAACTTTGTACAACTAAAGAATATATTAGGAATTAAGCTTTTATTGAAGTTTTCGGGCCATTTCTGGCCAATAGTTTTGGACAAAAAATTAATGGGTCAAATTACACAGATACCATTTTTAAAGTACCATCTTTCTATATATACCATCTTAGGAAAGAAATCCTAAGAATGCAATCTTTAAAGATTCTATTCTCTATATTGCCATATTATATATAGACAAAATCTGTAAAGATTCTCCACATAATCTTTTCAATTCAAAATCATTCTAAATTCAAGACCAAAAACCTCCTAAAACACGCTGAATTATCTACCTAAAAAATCTCATGAAAATACATTTACCAACAACAAACAAGCTGCAAATTATCATTCAAACACATTCTAGATCAGTAACATTTATCGCAGTCAATTTTTAACATTTTTTGTACGAGTTGTCATCTTGTGGTCAACTTGTAATTGACAAATAAAGTTAACAACAAGTTGACAAAAATATTAACGAAATAATTAAGAAAATCAATAGTCAAATCCTAATTTCTAACTCAGTAATACATACTCGCTGTCAAATTGAATACACAATCAAAGTTGACCAAAAGTTGACAACTAATTATCAACAAAAATGACAACAAGTTGACAAAAGCTCAAACAGTAAAACTTTAATTTTCAAACCAGAAAAAAGCAACGTCGTCAAATTAATTATACAATAAAAATGATAAAAAAGCTGATAGTAAGATGACACAAAGTTGACAACAAAGTTGACATCATTTATGATTATCTGAACATAGAACAAAATAAGAGAAGAGAAAAGGACTCTAATTTTTTCTAAACTCACCCCAACCAATCGGGATGTATGGAAGACAGTGTGTTGATGCCATTATAGCACATCTTGTTTAAAACGGGATCATCTCTTGTGAATTTTTGAGCAAATGGAGCCTTACTCTTAACCATTTTGTCAAAATCTTTCATCGTCAAAGAGATGGGATGTTTTTTTGGAGGAGTGTCCCATGCGATGTAATGGAGATCATGGCCTATTGCAGTGTTCCAATATTCTTCGATATTGCAAATCACTGTGTGGAAGTATCCTTCAGGTGATGATATAAAATTTGTGTAGTACATCAGTATAGTTCGAGGGAGGTTATCCTAAGCCATTATAAAATACCCTAGAAACGATCGAGTTAACATGCTTGAACACCTATTACAGCTGGGAATATGGATGGTTCGCACGGGTTTTGACATAGTAATCTGTGAATTTGTAGCCAAATCATCTATCAAATTTCTTGAGAATCTTGTGCAAACCAATAGCATTCATCTCAACAAAATATAGAATTGTCAAAAGTTTCTATCCAAGTACTCTATATCCTTCTCTTAGTTCAAATATTTTTGAGGCATTAGATTGTGGTAAAATCACTTGATGTCATTCTCCTAGTGTTAGTAATCTGCTAACTAATACCCCTTACAGTTCCAACAAAAATAATACAACCTTCTCAACCTGAAATTCCAAGATGATTCAATAAAATTAATTACCTTGTTTCAATACATTTTGCAGCATCAGTGTGACAGAAGTTAATAATCATTCCAAAAATTGAACAAACCTGATTGTCTAGAAGTCTTGAGAAGTCCCTAAGAATATACTCTTGATTTTTTGCTCCAACCTCAATCTACTGTGTATACCAGATTTCTTTGATAAGTAAAGGCCTGGATCAACAGTAATTGACTTGCCCCTCTGGTTTAATTTCCATCCAACAAGTTGCATATGTTCAATAAAATTAATATTTTTAGACATGTTGGAGAATACATGGAGAAAATCATCTTGTGTCACCAGAGGATAATGTGGATTTTTAGAAGCCAAATAGAAGAGAGATGGTTGGGAAGAGAGAAAGAGAGAGAGAGGAAAAAAAGGAGAGTGAGAGCATATGAGTAAAAATTGAACAAATATTTTACTATTTATAGGTGTTATTTAGAGAACAAGTTTAAGAAAAGATGGTATATGAGGAATATGTGTTTTTAGGATGAGAAAAAAGGAAAAGTGGTAGTTTTAAGATGATGTTGCGTGACCTTTGTTCAAATCAATGTATTAAATTTAAGGGAAAAGAACACATATGTCAAATTAAAGTTTCAGTTTATCTTTTTTATGATTTCATTTAAACAATTACCTCAATTAACATATTTATGACAAAAATATTATCTTATATAATAACTAACTTATGACAAAAATATCATCTTATATAATAGCTAATAAGCAATCCCCAACAATTAAAATTCTTATTCATCACATACATCCGTAAAATGTAGGCCATCATTCACTCTGATTAAATTTTAGATTAAGTTCCAAATAATGCAATCATTTTTTTATTTGCCTCCTTTTTTATCTGAACCACGAGGTATCTTGGGCTGCCCAAACTAATCCCCATTCTAGCCTGGTCGGGAGGACCACAAGGATGGTAAAGCTCTCCCTGTAACATTCTCAAATATGTTAGAATTGATATATAAGGAAAATATATCAAAATAGATTCGAATCAGATCGAAACAGGTTGAAAAATTGAAGAATGCTGCAAATTGCCAGATTAACGTACGTTAATCTGAAGAATAACGCACGTTATTCAATATGAAGAATAACACACGTTATTTAAAAAATAACGCATGTTATCGGACCCACAAAACTGTTTTTAAAAAGGTCGGAAACGTCTCATTTCATACCAAAAACATACCTAAACACCTCCAAACGTTCTCTCAACTTCCAGAAGTCATCCTAGGGTGTTCTAAACATTCAAACAACCAACAAATACAAGACTTATAGCAGATTAATCACGAAATCATGCTCTGAAGGTGAGTTTCTCTATTTTAGGGTTTTAAAGAGGAATTTCTGATTTCGATTCGAATTTGATGTGTAAAATGGATATGTTTGGTATGGTTTTGATGAGTTTTGCTGTAGATCATTAATCTATCAACCAAAAACATCAAAACATAAGATTTGGGCATGATTCAAGAATTTTGAATTTTTGGAAAACTTGTAAATTATGGAATTCTAGAAAGATAAGAAGTTGTAACATGTTTGGTTGATGATTAGAAACTGGTTGGATGATAGAAAACATCATTTGGTTGCTTTAGAATAGATTGGTTATGAAGGAAGCTTACTAAAATGTTAAATTTTGATGGATAATTGGATTTTGATGATTCTGAAGGTAAAATCAATGTTGAATTGGTTAAGTAATACCATATTTGTGATTAAATTTGTACAGGAGAATCTGTACGACGAGAGGTGTGATTTTGGGAGTAGAGTTTTTGTCGAGTTTTTCACATATTTCGAGGTAAGTGTTCTTACGCTTACTAAATTGAATCGTAATTATTGGAATTACGTTGAATTAAGTGAATTTAAGATAGTTGGTCTATAATGCTATGTTGAGTTGTTAGGTTCTTAGTTGAAACATAATGAATGAGATGGTTGGTTTATGATTGTTAAGATATGTTTTGATTAAAATGGATTGTTAATTTGCTCTCTATGAGCTTAGATGAATATTATGTTGTGTGCTCTGTTGTGTCCTATTCTATATGTTGAGCTGTGTGCAAAAAGAATGTCATTCAAGTGTTGTGTGCGAATCTGAATGATATTCATATTGACTATATTCATACATTTACATATCTGTGTGACACGAGCCTATGTGGCAAAAGAAAAATAAAAAGGATTACTGTGTGTATCCTGGACTGCTGTGTGCGATAGTCCATATTTACAATTTTTTCTCAGAGCTGTGTGCTCAGGCTACATGTCATACCTCTGCTGTGTACGATAGAGGATTTCCACTGCTGTGTGCGATAGTGGACAATACCCGGGTCATTCTGTGTGAAATTACATTTTATTTCATTTCATACATTACATTCATATATGTATGATTGAGGATTGATATTGTTGATCTTTGTGATCATAATAATGTTATGTGCCAGATTATCGTATTAGCTGTGTGCTGATTTCTATCTGTGTGAATTTAATTGTCAGGCATTCAGGGATGCCGAGGGACAAGATAGATAGGCGCGTTTTCGTGCTAGTTTATACTTCCCCTGCACATCATTTATGTTAGAAGCTACGAATACTTACTGAGTATTATTTATACTCACCCCGCTATTGTTTTAAATGATTGTGCAGATCGTAGGTAGCTGCTGTTGACTAGACAGTGCCAGAGGTGATCAGCGTATTTTCGAGCTGTCAGAGGTCGGGCTCCGGGGTTAAATTTTGAAATTTTATTTGTACATATGTTGTACATTTTTGTATAAACACACAGGTTTTGGTTTGAATGTTTTTCAAATTAAATTTGCTTCCGCTTGTGTTGTTTAAAAATGAAAATGAATTTGGGCCGAAGTTTATGAAATGAGTGTGTATATATATTTTATAAATTTTTCTCTCTCTCCTCTATTTTATATTTGATTTTATATCATTTCTTTTATTTGAAAAATCAGAATTTAAAAAAATGAGCTACACACTCCCAACCGAGTTTTAACGCAACTATGTACCCAAGACTCAAACTAGAGATCTTCGGTTAAGCTAAAACAATCCTACGTCAGTTGATTTATGTGCTCGTATGTTTTTATTTGCCTCCTTGACAACATATATCTGTTGCATTATATCTCACCAAATGTCATTAAAATTCTAAAAGACAATATCGAGATTGTAGATTCTTTGCCTCAACAATTTTGCTGCACTAAAACCTTTGGCAATAACTCCATTTTCGTGGTCTAAGGTACAATTTATTAGTTTTTATTTTTTTTATTATTTCACTAAGAGTACATTTTATTATTTGAAGACTGTAAATATAATACTCGTAGGGTTGAGTTTGAGTTTTTTTTTCAGAAGGGGCATGATCTACCTAATTACATGAAATGGAAATCATTCTGGGGTAAGCAACCCCTATACAGTCTTCCCATAGTGTAATTCTACATGGCAGTGGCAGATCATGAAGAACATGGAGTCTTTGCGGATGCGTGCTGCCCAGCTTTGCCAGTGTATCTACGACACTGCTGCCTTCTCTAAATGTATGCTCGAGTTTAATGACCCAATCTCTAGCTATTTACTTTCTGCAGCTCGTAATAAGGGGGGTTAAAGGGTGACATGGTAGAGCAGTATGTTTTAGCAGATGTAGAGCTGTGAGGGAATCCGTTGCTACAATGAGTCTTTGAAAGCCCTCAGTCCACGCAATCTGCAACCCGTAATACAACCCTCATAACTCTACTTCCAATGCATTTTTTGTCCCTATGTTAACGATAAAAGCCTTCAGCTATGAGCCATTGGTGTCCCTAAATACTCCTCCGTAAGTAGCTTGCCTCAAGGTTCCTTTGCTTGCCTCATCGATATTCAGTTTAACCCAAGAGAGTGGCAGGAATTGCCAACTCACAGAGATCTCCGACATGATCACCTGGAGCATACCCAAGCTGGAAAAAACATACACTATTTGGGAACCTTGTTGTCTAATCTAGTTGAGATTGAGTAAGTCTTGCCTCTTATTGAATAACCATTCATTTCTTTGTCGCCAAATCAACCAACACACTATGACAAAGGCGCCATTCCAAAGAGCTCCTTCCCAAGAAGGTTCCTTATTCTTGCAATTCCACTCCACCCATTGAGAAAAAAAACAAGGAGAAAAACGTGAGGTGCATCTCAATTGAGACATGCATCTCTATAGAAGTTGAGTGACAGTGTAATCTCGGAAGAGGTGGGGGGAATTCTTTACCTTTCCTGCAAAAGTTACAACTAGGATCAATAGTCATTCCTTTTTTCTATAGAAGTGTTTTGGTGAGGACACGGTTCTGCAATAGAAGCCATCTGAATACTCGTTGTCGCTTAGTAACTTGTAGCTTCCACAACTCCTTCCAAGTTGAGCCCAGTGTTAAAGTAGGTTGATGGTTGAAATAAGATTGTAGCCAATATGATGATTTAACTGAAAAGAGTCCTTTAGGGCTAGGTTTCCAAGTTAGTCTATCACTACCATAATGGTAGGGTTGGACCATGAATGAGGCCAAACAAAGTAGGACGTGAGCTAAAATCTTATGTTGAAAATCCCTCTAGTTCTAATTGTCCTCCACCCAGTAATCAGCTACTTTCCTATCCAATTTAGCCGATCCAATCTCTCTCAATGGCTCCTCCTTCAAGTAGTAGCTATCTAGCCATTTATCTTTCCAAAATAAAGTCTCCTTCCCATTGATCATAATTTTCCCAATGCCATTTTGGATTAAAGGGATTCGTCTTGCAATGGCCCCCCAAGTTACAGAGTCCATTGATTTTATGATTCCACTAGTATGGTTAGAATTGCGGAGACACTGTACTTGGCCTTCAACACCCCATAGCACAGATTGGGTTCATTAGTAGCCATTCGCCAAAGATGTTTAGGTAGATGAGCCTGATTAAATTGTCTCATATGTCTTATTCTTAAACCCCTCTCTGATTTGGGACGACACACCTTCTCCCATTTCACTTTGTGAATGTGCCTTCTATCACTTGTAGAGCCCCAAAAAAACTCCAGATTACATTGGTCCAACTTGTTGCACAGCCCCTTCAAAAGGAGAGTGATTTGCATGATATACGAGGGGATGGCAGAAGTAACAGCTTTGATTAGTATTCCTCTTGCTTCCATGGACAGGCACTGGCTTTCCAACCTTGCAATCTTTGTTGAACTCGCTCCAAAACTATTTTGTAGGTGGCCTTAAAACCTTTGCAGTATTGATGGAACACCCAAATACTTCCCCATATCCGGGTTTAGAGGAATGTTGAGTATGTTGCTGAGCGCACTTCCAAGGGACTGGTTAATATTCCTGAAAACTAGCAGTTGTGATTTTTGGGAATTCACACGTTGTTTGGATGCTGAACAGAATTACTGGAGAATTCAGTTGACATTCCTTACTTAGCCAGTCTCAACCTTGGTGAAAAGGACCAGGTCATCTGCAAAACATAAGTGGGATAGTTTTGGCCTGACCCTGCTCAAAGAAATGGGAATCCATGTACTGTTTCTACACTTTCCTCAATTAGATGTCCTAAGCATTCTAAGCATAAGACAAATAAGTAAGGCAATAACGGGTTACCTTGACGTAAATCTCTTGTGGGTCTGAAAGTATCTGTTACCTCACCATTCTAGAGGATTCTATAGGTAGGTGTGGTCATACATAGCATGATGACTTCAATGAGTTGAGGGGGAAGACCAAAGTGGATCAGAGTGTCCCAAATGAAATGCCATTCCAACCTGTCATAAGATTTCTTAAGATCAATTTTAATTAACATGTCGCCCTTCGTACCTTGCCATCTTCGTATTGAGTGTAAAACCTGTTGATAAATGAGTACGTTATCAACGATATTTCTTCTCGGGATGAAACTAGTTTGTGTGGGAGCAATGAAACTTGGTAGGAGTGGTTTTAGCCTATTAACAATAGTTTTTGTAATAGTTTTGTATGCCACATTGCAAAGGCTAATAAGACAGAATTAAGGAAGGGATTCTGGATACTTCACTTTTGGAATTAGAACAAGAAAAGTTTCATTCAGACCTTGCTGTAAGGATTATGAATTATGGCATTCCAACACAACTGACACTAGATCATCCCCAACAATATCCCAACACTTCTAAAAGAATATTAGTTGAAAACGATCTGGACCCGAGGCCTTGTATGGATTCATATTAAAAACAGCTTGTCACACCTCCTCCTCTGTAAATGGTATATTTATAAGTGCTTTGTCCTAATCCTGCCACCCCGGGAAGGCTACCATAGTTAAGCAATGAGGATGTTCCGATCCTTCTGAAGTGAAAAGGGTACTGTAATAGTTGCAAGCCATTCGCTTTATAGTTGGAACCTCCTCTGTCCACTCACCATTTGGTAGCCTGAGTCGATCAATCCTATTGTGGCGTCTCCTGATTAAGGTGGTTGTGTGAAAATATTTGGTGTTCTAATCTCCCATAGCGATCTACCTGGCTTTGGACTTCTAAAACCATAAGGCCTCCTTTATCGTTAACATTTCAATTAACTGTTGTTTGAGCTTTATTTACAATTTAGCAAGCCTAGGACAGAATCTTATATCAAGGGCTCGTTGCATGCTCCCAATACAGGCAATTAACTGTCATTTCTTTTTAAAGATATTGCCAAAAAACTCTTTGTTCCATACTTGAAACCCTCTGGACATATTAGACAATTTTTAGTAGAAATGATCCCCCAGTCTCCCCTCCTCATTAGAAAACTGAAAGAAATTGGTATGACCTAACCACGCAGCGAGAAATCTGAAGGTTCTTCGTTGCTGGCTTGTGGGTAAATTTGTATGAAGAGAAAGCCAAACAGGGGCATAGTCCAAGTATATTTTTGGGCAGAATCTGCACTAGACCTTCAAGCCAAAGCAATCGCCTTTCAACATTACAAAGAGCTATGTCGAGGCATCGAGAAATGTGTGTAGAAGCATGGTTGCCGCAAGACCATGTGTATTGACACTAGAGCTCTCAAAATGGGTTGGTGGGTCGTGTTCGTGTCGTGTCAGCATACTCTGTTGACCCGTTTATGCTTGACACGAACACGACACGTTTAATAAACGGGTCAAAAATTCAAACACGAACACAACACGCTAATAAACGGGTTGACACGACACGACACGATTAAATTCGATTGACCTGACCCGACACGACACGGGACGACACAACACGACCCAACACGAGACAATTTGTTACGACACGACCCGACACGAAACAACACGACACGTCACGACCCGACACGACACGAATTGAGAAAAATTCAAATAAATTTTTTATTAAAAAGCTCCAAATATTCATATTACAAACAACAATATTAAAACAAACAATTCTAAACATAACAAAATAAGTATAGCATAAATAACAATGTCACTGACGAACACCCATCTTCACTTATACATTACTTCCAATTCCTTCATCATCTTCATCTGACGAACACCCATCTTCACTTATATTTGATTGAGGACACCAAAGACAGTAATCTTTCACCTGACAGGACAACAAAAAGATTGATATTTAGTTCTTACAGCAGGAAGATGAATTCACTTATTGGTACATTCATCAAACCGATTCATGCCATTACCATATTATATCACACTGCAGCAATACATTTATTAC
>CANYCX010275105.1:0-14471 GCA_948193385.1 Breynia disticha f. nivosa
TAATTCATTTAAGAATTATGAATTTTATTAAAAAGGCAAGGTTAATATTTTGCCGATAATACTATCTCATATAATTCACATAATGTTTCTAAGAACATTTTATTTATTATAAGTTTTTAAAACTTATAATCAATTCTTCTCTAAACTTGTAATTTTATTTATTTAGGATTCATAAAGGCAAAGTTGGTATTTTGCTAATATCTCATATATTGTTCCTGAGAACAATTCTTTTTTTTATTTTATTTTATTCTAATTGTCTCTCTATTTTTTTATCTTTATTTTCTATCGTAAAAATTGGTATTTGTTGTATACCCATTTTATTTTCAGTATGCGGAATTATTATAGACAACATGGATTATTCTCAGACCGTATATTTGGGTTTCAATCTGTAATAATTAATCTGAACTTTCTTAAAAACGGGTTTTTGGGTCGAAGCCCAGTACATTATTCAGGCTTATTTTCTAATATGCTAATTTTTTTTGGAATTTTTGTCTAACAAATGGGATATAATCTCAGATATTTATACTTAATTAACTTAAGCATAAAAATTAAAAATACGAATTAATACGTAAGTGTAAAACACTTACCTCCAATCGAAGAAAATTTCCACAATTCACACAGCCTTAATTTCCTTCTCAAAATTCTTAAAATCCTCCTGTATGTCATTTATAACATACAAGGAATTAATAAACATTTATTGAAGAGTTTATTCCAACACTATCCACTATAAATCAACCATTTCTCATCCTTTATTATTTATTTCATATCCAGTTCAAATAACAATTAATGTGTGAAAAACTTATACTAAAAATTACACCAGGTAAATTCCCAGGTAAGTGGTCAAGACACATTCGGTCTTAGTTAAGAACCAATTTCCTTAGGCTCTTATCGCCTTTTTGACAGAATTTTCCTAGACATGTAATTAATAGCATAAATAATTCACAAAACATGTCATAAATATATGTACATAATTTACTTAGTATTTATCACATACTTCATAAATTTTAATAAGTAAAATATTAAACAGTGAAAAGACTTAATTTATTAAATTAAGTGACCAGTTGCACTTACCCTTGACGTCGTATTATAAAAATACGCGTCCCGATATTTAACACAAATACGTGTGAAAATTTGGGTATAATTTTCAACGTATTTTCGGAAAGTCGGATCGCCTATTCCAGTCCGAGCAGTACATCCTCCTTATGCCCAAAATCTCTCCCTTTCTTTCTCACCTTCACTCTATCCTCCTCTCAATTTTTCTGTTAAGTAATTGTGAATTTTGCTTAACAATTTGCTCTATTTATAGGCAAATATTTGAATATTTTACTACATTTGTGTTGAATGAGTCACCTTCCATGGATGACTCATATCTCATTTATTTTTTTTATTTATTTAAATCTAATTGTGCATTCTACGTGTTCTACCATTTTTTTTTAATTTAATCAATTACTTTATTCGTGTAACCATTATTTCTCGTAAAAATTATGTCTCGTAAATATTATCTCTCGTAAATATTATTTAATTGATAACCTTGACGATAATATATTTACGAATATTTTATTGATAACATAGGTGATAATATATTTACGAATATTTTTCCAGAATGTTACAATAAATCATAATGCTATTTTCTGAGATGATCTTTTAAAACTGATATTTTGAAAATATAAATTTTAAAATATACTATTTCAGATTAAGTCAAAATTAACATGCTATTTTAATATATAGTGTTTTAAAAGATGCCATTTTATAATTATTACTGGACGGTGAGTCAGTGACCCGTATATGAACTCTCTTTGCCCAGACCCACAATATAATGGACTGAGCCAGTGACTTAACAAATACAGCATCAATAAATAAAATATTGTCTACTAATTGTTAATAAATATAACATTTTTTTGAATCAGTTAATAAATATATCACAAATGCATAAAACATTTTCAAACATGTTATCTTCTAATTATCAACAAATGTAATATAAATACAGAAGGTATTGTAAATTTATTGTTTGTTAACTCTCAACTTATTGTTTACTAATTGTCAACAATTATGTTGCATACATGTTGGTCAATCTTTTGCATATAATAAATTTGAAATTAACAACAAAGGCAAAATCTAGATTTATAATATTTTTTTTTGCCAAATTGGCATATATATAAAAATATTGTATATTTTTATTGTATAATGTCTTTTAGCAAATATATTTTTGGATAATCTCTCAAGTTTAATGTCTGGCTTAGCTTCAAAATGATCCACCTCTGCACATAAACCCTAAACAATAAAAAGCTATAAAACCCTTCAAAGAAGAGGAAAAAAAATAAATCCTTAAAACCCCCAGCATGAAACGAGCAACTGCTATTTTCACTCCAAATTTAACCAGTTTTCTACGCTCTTGTCCTAAATTGAACTCTAACCCTAACCCACAAATCTCTTCAATCAATACACGTGGTTATGGACGCAATTTTTTCTCTTCTGACTCTGAATCTTCTAAAGAAACAAACTCTGCCTGTACCCAAAAACCAGAATCAGCCACGGATGATTCTGATGTTGCCAGCAAGGAAGGTTGCTTAGTTAGAGTTTGGTTTCATTTGGGTTTCTGTTAAATTTCTTTCAAATTGGGAAAAAATGGAAACTTGCGTTTTGCTCCCTTGTTAAGCAATTGATTTTGGTGGATTTTCTTAATTACGTGTAATTGATTGGTTATTGTTCGGTGTGGATGTGGTTTCAGAGCTTAGGAAGCAAATACAGAGGTTGAATGAAGGCGATGAAGATGCAATACCGGACATATTTGAGAGCATTTTGAAGAGGCAGCTTGCTGGGATTGATAAAAAAGATGATTTAATGGAAGAAATTTTGAAAAGAGAGGATGAAAAAGATACAGAAGATGAAGAGTTCAGCTCTGATTACAGTGACAGTGATGAAGAGGTTCAATAATTTGTGTTTGTTATACAACTGATTGGTGAAAATGGAAGCAAAGGAAAGGCGACCATTTATGGCTCTTTTGAATGTAAAGAATGTAAAAATTGCATGAATGTTATGGTGATCTTTACTGATGTGCATTTATGTTGCAAATCTTTGCATAGGAGTGCTTGAATTATTTGAGTGATTAAGCTAGGATTTGACTATCGTGTCTTGTATAAAAGGGCTAAAATTTGTGTAGTTTCGAGAGATGTTCATTAGTAGAATGATAGAAAGATCTAACATCATGAATGTGTCAGCTTAGCATTTTGGAAAAAGCATGAATCTGTGTTAGAATTTCATGTTTAAGCTTCCTCCATTCGACATTATTCTTAGGAATTATTTGATTAATGCATTATTGATTAGGTTACTGATTTGTGGACCTTGCTTCTATATGTGTAACAACTTATGATGAGATTGACATTGCTATTTCTGATCTTGATTTTTGTAATTTGATCCTAATCAAGCATGAACATAAAGGATCGATTCGATAGAACAAATAGCAGATCTCTCCTCCGCGACGAAACGAGGTTAAAACACAGCGACTGGGCGGCGAAGAGAGCAGAGACAGGGTCTGCAAGTGCTTTCTTTTCTTTCAGGCAACAGACTTCAAATTGTTATTACAAAGCTGTTGTTGAACCCACGAGCGTGTGTTGGAGTAGCATCCTACTCCGATTGGCTCCTCGCAATGCGGGTTCGAGTCTGAGAGACGCCCCTCGTGAGGGGGTTCCTATGCCTCTCGGAGCGAGCCCGGAATAGTCGGGGTTCAATGTGGCCACCGAATACCGGTTGCTTTCGTCGAAACCGTCGGACCAAAAAAACAAAGCTGTTGTTGAGTTCAAAGAGTTGATCTTTTTTATTGTTAACACGAAAAATAAATGCAACTTAAATAGTGGTAGGGTGGGTTGAAGAACTAGGACTGATCAAAATCGAACCGAATCGAAGTGAATTTAGCTTTTTTGGTTTGGTTTATTTGGTTTATTCGATTTTATTAGTCGGTTTGTTTAGTTTATACGGGTTGGTCTCAGTTTTGATAATGGAAAACCAAATAAATTGAACAAAACAAAAAAAATTTTTAAAAAATTAAAAATTATATATTTTTTAAATATGTTAATTTATTTGATTGAATTATTAATTAGATTTTTTTTAAATTTTAATTCAATATTAGTCTAGATTTAAAATAGAATGAGTATGTTGCAATTAAATAAAAAAAATAACTATACTGTAGAATAAGTAAAAGAAATTCAAAAGATAAAGAAAAGAAAAATATCTCGGTTAAACCAAATATATCGGATCAATTAAAAACCGAACTAAAATTGAGTAACCTCTTTGGTTTGTTCGGTTGATGAAAAATAAACAATGTCAAGAATGGGATTCGAACCCATGCCCTTTCGGACCAGTACCTGAAACTGGCGCCTTAGACCAACTCGGCCATCTTGACTTTTGTCACATCGCAGGCTATCGTTTTTGTTACTAATATGATTGGCTGAAAATTAAACAAAATCACCGGCGGCGTTGTTGTATTGTCTACTTCACTTGGCATCGGAGACAGTACCTGAACATGGAAAAGCAAGAAACATTGTTTGAGAGGATGATGCTCCAACTCAGAGCTACATGCAAGTAAGAATCTCCGGCGGCGTTGTTGTTTTCCCATTTTACCCCTTTCTAACTCCTACTTCCAACAGGTATTACACTGGCTACCCCAAAAACCTCACCCCCTCTCGTCTCATTCACTTCTCCTCTGAGCGCGACTTCGTTCACATCCTCCACCAAGGCCACCCTGTTGTTGTTGCTTTCACTATCAGGTTTCTTTACCATTTTACCCTTATTATTTTCTTCCTTTTTTTTATATATTTTAACTGCATTTTATTGCAGAGGTAACTACACGCAGCATTTAGATAAAGTACTCGAAGAAGCTGCTGTTGAGTTTTATCCCCACGTCAAATTCATGCGTGTCAGTTTTTTTTTGGTTGCTCATATTTACTGAAGCTGTTAGTTTGATTTGGAATTTTTTTGGTAATTTGGTGTTGTCTGGGTTTTGAAGGTTGAGTGTCCGAAATATCCGGGGTTTTGTTTAACAAGGCAAAAGAATGAGTATCCTTTCATTGAAATTTTTCACAGTCCCGAACAGGTAATCGTTAATTTTCGTAGTTTTTCCGTGCAATTCATTGTTTTGTTACGTAAATTTCTCGTAAATACGGTTTTTGCTAGTTTCAGTATTGTTTGCCTGTGAATTTTATTGAGTGGAATAGAAAATGGAGTTTACAGATATTTGTTTTCGTGCTGTTTGGTTATGGTTAAAGAGTTGGGATTGTGGATGAATAATTTAATTTGGGATTTTTTTTTTAATTTAAGTTTTTGAATTGGAATGAGTGAGGATAGTTGCGGGATTAATATGGTTTTTGGAAACTGAAGGTGTTTAAGTAGCTTTGAAGTGTGAAGTCAAAATGAGTTCTTCAATGGAGTTGGATTACGACTTATCCTCCGGTTAGAGGCCTTAATATAACCAGTGAAGGTGGTTTGGATTTGTTAATGTAAAGACTGATATTTAGATAATTAGATTTTAGTGTTAGTGATTCAGTGAAAGTACATCATCGTTTGTTCATGAGTTAACAATAAGGCTGAAGACTTGGAGCAGGAAATGTGTAGCTTTGATTCTGTATGGTCCAATCTTGATAAAAAGTAATGGTTTCAAGATTATTTGGAGGACATAGGCAATTTACTAGGCAATATTGTTGTGCTGGTTGTGGAACCAAATTTATTTAGGTTAACTAGTGATTGTGTTGGAATCATCCATGGGTCATGAACTGTGGTTGTTTGTTGTGCTTTTGTTGGTCTTTGGTGGATTGATTATCCTGCTGTGCATTGTTGCCAATTTTGTATTTAGCTCAAATCTGAATATGTAATTATGGTATTATTGTGTTTTTGTATAACATTTTACTGAATATATCGTGTGTCATTTAGGTTATTCTGCTGTTATATGGGCATTTCATTAGCTACACCCACTAATTGATAATTCTATCACATGCAGGCAGGTAATCAAGGAAAGGGAGCTGATCCTAACATCAGAAAATACTCTGTTAAAGTTCTACCTGTAAGTTTAGCATTTTGTAAATCTAATAGTTTGACTATGCTATGGTGTTTTCCTTTTTCTCCTAGACTGAGCTTTCCTTTAATCATCTGTTTCATGATATAACTGAACTCACATCATGCTTTGAATCTCCCTAGCTTTTATTGTTGTGATGATATGTGCAGGTAGAGTAGGGATTATGGAATTTGGTTGTCTACTAGAAGAGTTTGAGTATTATAACTTCCTGATAAGATGTCTGATAATCTTGCTTTCAAATGTGAAATGTCAAATTACTGGATAAGTAAATCACTAATATCAACAGATCGAGTTTTGTTACTTTTTTCTTGGAAATATATTTTTTTTGCCTGTAGGATGTGTTTAAGTTTGTTGCTGCAATTACTATTTTTTAACTTCCCTGCATTTCATACTATCAAACTCTGTTTTCTAGATGTATACAGATTCTGAATTTAAAGTTTAAACGTAGTTCAAACTCAGTTCTCGGTTAGGAGTCTTTATCCTATTTCACGTAGTATTGAAAAAAAAAACTAACTCTTGAATTTGAAATCGCAATTATAGTGGTTGTTAAAGTATTTGTGTCTTTTAGTATGCATCTTTGTTTCCGTTGTTCTTCCTAGAACCAAAAGCTTGCCTTGTATGTCAGTCCTCATTTGTGCAGCCTTAGAAAGATAAATATCTATCCTTTCTTCTTCCTTTTAGCATAGAATGGGATGTTTTACTTGAATTAAAGGTTGGTTGTGAAGTAAACCAGAATTGCTTTGAAATTAACCCTCAGTACAGCTGTTTTAATGTTTGTTGACAATGTTCTGTCTCCTTTTTATAACTTTGCTTGTATCTGTATTGTTTGATCAATTGTTGTGTTTATGATTATTCAGTTCAATTACGATACCAGTGCCTATGGATTTAGAGAATTTTTCAAGCGCTATGGCATTCGATCTTCTGAGCCGAAGTAGGGAGAGAGCCAAAACAGTGGAATCGGTTAACAGCATTTCAAGTTCTGATAGATTTATACTACAGTTATTTAAAAGGTAAATGAACTTGGAAGTAGTCTTTTTTGGTTAGATTATCAAATGGATGTAATATCCATGTCATAAGCTCGAGTAAAATCTAAAGAGACGCAGAAGCGTTTTTCTATATTTTGGAGTTTCCTGGCAAAAATAGCACTAGCAATGTTCGATACTCGACCACCATAATGCGAAGATCTGTTGCATGTTTCTGAAATACAGAGCACCTTCATTCTGATACTATGTTCATCATGTTTGTAAGTTCATATTTGTAAGTTTATGTTCGCAAGTAAGTCCAACAATTGGTGATTGTCGCGTTCATAAGTTCAAGGTCATCGAGTGATGAAGACCAATTATTGATCATTAAGTTTGAGTAACATTCTCTTGAGATATTCCTCCACTCGAGGCTTAGCAGTTCACTTCGTATTATGGCAACAATGACTAATCAATTTTGAAATGTTAATCACCCCGCGCTTTCATATAGTGCATGCTTGGGTGATACCGTCTTCACCTACTGTTGATAAGGACATTTTTTATTGTCTTTGCCCAAGAATTTTTCGTTTTCACGTGTAATTATGTTTCTTTTCACTAATTTTATAATCATGATTATGATATGCTAATGATACCATTAATTGCTGACCAACTTATCAGTCCAAGATTGCTCTAATTATGAATGCTAATGAGTAATGAGATTGTTGGGCAGATATAATCCTCTTAATCATTTTACTGCCTCCCAAATAAGTTAAAAGAAGAACAAAATTGTTAATTCCTTTAGTTTAGAACAAATTAAGTTGAAATTGAAACTTATATTAAAATAATTTAGATAAGTTTGAGATGAGATCAAAAAGATAAGGAAGAGTAGATTTAAGGGTGGAATGTATTAACAGTCAAGACGATATTAACCAGCTTTAAAAATTTTAGAGGCAATTATGGAAATTTGTTGTCGAAGTTCCAAAAATTTCGACGTCATTTTAGAGATATACATTGCGATCCTCGAGAAACAAGATAGCCTCATAAAACCCTACTGACCTACCTCATCTTCATCTTCATGGTGGCATCTTCAGAAAACCAGAAGCATGTTTCTGTGCTATTTGATTTACTCAAAAGTCAAAAACAAAAACCATATCCCATCATGTATCTTCAAATGAAAACAATGGAATAACAACATGAATGTCAACTAGTTATCAATATAGCCATCAAAATTCTGACATGTTCAACTGAGTTAATACAAGCTAGTCTAACCACCACAACCAGCACCGCAACCCGCAGCACATCCAGCGCCGTAAATGTTCGGATCAACTTCAGTATTTGATCTATCTTTCGAGATTCCTTCTGCACAAGAAAAGATTATAACTAAAAATATAGATAGTGTTATGAAAACTGCCCACAAGACTAGATAAGCAACTTCAATGGTCGTCACGCCAGTTCCATTCACAATAACTTCTTCTCTCCAATGCCTCACCATTTCTCCAGAGTCTCCACTTTGTGCGTGGGAATTGAGCATTACAAGGAGGGATTTTATAGTGCTACAATGTCAATATGTGGCACACTAGTTTGAGGAGTCCACGAGTCCGTATATACATGTATGTGTTTATGAACAATACAAGTTATAGAACCCTCTAATAGAAAACTAATTAGTTTGTATAAGACTCACAACTCACATAATTCTATTTCTTCGATGTGAGACACGTTCCCAAAAGAACGAACTGATAGACAAAAATAACCATCAGAATTTGAAATGAAGAGATATAAAGCAGGTCAACATCCACTACAAAAGGTGGCAATTTGGCCTTGTATATATGCTCCCACTCGACTTTGTCACTAATAAATTGCCACATTGGTGACAGCTGAATCTAAATGATGGTGGCCTTCCACTATACTTTCTACCTTCGATTGCCATCACTCAGCTTTCACTAATCCACAATAATTCAGCTCTAACTTTATTTTTGTGTTGGCAAAATGAGAATGTTTTGAGTTGGGAAGGCTCTAACCAGTGCATTTTATTCTTAGTTAGTGTGAAATTGAGTTTAAAATGCAATTATTTGGAGAGTGGCGTCCATTATATTGTGTTGCCAAAGCTGATAGTTTAAATACTTCACATCGGTTCTTTGAATTATGCAGCTATTTTACTGTCCAAATGACAGCTTAGAATGTCATTACAACCACTTCAGTTATGCTTGATGAACAGATTAGTGAACATATGGTGCAATTTACAGCAAAACAATAGTTTAAATCCATTTGAACGTATCTACTGTGTTATATCTTTCTTCGATCTTCAATTGGAAACGCTCTGATGCGGATTATAATCAGGGCAGTAATTTGAGTCTACTAGACTTCGGAGTGCTCAAGTTTGGTTTATTTAAAAAATTCATGAATTTAAGTTCGAATTGAGTTCTTTCAACTCAAAATCTTATTTAAATTCGATTAGTTTAATGTTTATAAGTTTTTTGAGCTTAATTAAATGAAAATTAAAATAAAATTTTGTTTATAATAAAAATAAAAAATTAATACATCTTTAAATATCATGAATACTTTTTTATTTTTGTATATTAATAAAAATATTTTTAATTAGTATAATATATTAATCATAATATGTTATGTATTTTCTTTAAATATAGTTTTGTTCTAATATTGATTTATTTTTAAATAAGTTATATACTTATTTAAAATATGAAGAAAATTTTAAAAAATAAATATCAATATAAGAAATTAAATATGTAGTCGAGTTTATTCACAAGTTTTTTTATTGAGTTTCTTATCGAACTAATCGTGAGTTTTTCCCGAATAAATACCACCACGCTCAGACTCTGCTGATTTATTTAATAAATCGAACCGAATATTTTGTTAACGAACGTCCTCATTCGTAAATGAACGAATTTTTATTGAGCTCGACATATATATTTCATTAAACAATATTTCTTTCCTGATTTATAGTTGGTTATAAAGTTGATCATACTTTATAACGAAAGTGCGATGCCTCGTACGTATAGAATGGGTATAATCTAAAGCTAGATTATAAATTCAACAACTTCTCTCTCATATTGGGCGAGATTTATAAGAATATTGAGTGGTTTATAATGACGTAGATTATGAACTTTATACGAAATAATTGGTTTTGCATTGAAATTTTTTCACAAACTATATCGCTCATAAGTCCGCACACGTATATATGAACTCATGAACTTTCTCATAGTATTAGAGTTGTATGTCTCTTAATCGAGCATGTAACCGGTCAGATAAAGACGGACAATGAACCTGATCGGGTTAGAAGAATTATAAGAATATTGAATCATTTAATTTTATAATAGAAGATTTTACAACTTCCATTGCTGATAAAAACGCACACCTGCACAGTCTCATGGACTTTCACCAAACTAAACGCAAACAAAAACATGATATACATTCATCTCCTGAATCACCTGTGGGATTATGGTTTAATGAATAACTTAGTTGGCTATGGAAAATATTCTAATTACATTTGCATTAAACACTACATATATACGTTTGACAGCAAATTCATATATATACAGCTTGAAAACGATAGACTATTGCTTCATAATCATCGTTTCCCAGATATATTTTCACTTGTGAATATATACATTTACAAATTGAACGAATCAAGCTGCTTTCTTGTCCTTTCCTGTTGCTCTTGGTATCTTGTTAAGAACCCTAGAGTCGAACCTTCTGTAGCTTTTCTTTGCTTTTTGGATCAGTTTCCCTATATAGTAATCCACTTGGTCCTCGTATCGATCATACAGAAATGGCAGCGTTAACATGCAAACAGAACCTTCACAAATATGAAAATCTAAATGTTAAATACCAAATCAAACTGAAGTTTTCAAATATCAGAGAAGCTAAATCTGCATGGATTCTCACCAAAGTAAAAGAAGTTCAAGAACGTGAAGTAGGTTCCTACTATGGACAATATATATAAACAAATGATTGCCTGCCATGGAAAAAATAAAGTTTTTTAAGGTTAAATCGTGATGAAAACAGTGAGTTGAATCTTTCTAAAGAGAATTAAGTCTTCCTTGTAATGACGATAAATACCAGAATGAAGATGGTTGGATCTTTTCCACATGCAATGTCAACTATAGCTGACAAAGCTTGACTGAATCCTCTATGGAAGGTTGAAGCAAAATCATGAAAAGTTCTTTCATGAAGAAGACTTGGAGGGATCTTGGGTTGTTTCCTGAATTAGGTTACAACAGCATTGACTGATAGAGCAATGAAGATATAGAAGTATTTTGGAGAATAATTATGGAAGTACCAGTTAAAAAATTCAGCTCCATTGCACCATATGAAGACGAGAAGCATAATGGTGATTGAGATGTGACAGAAGAGGGTAACAAAATTATACTCAACCACTTCGAAAAGAACCCATATCAAACTCAACCCCGCTATTAAACCTGCTGATGCATATTTGTTCTTCCATAATAGCACATCTGCAACTGCAAAATTATTGCAAAATCAATGTTTACAAATAGTTAGATATAAAGGTGTCAAACGATTTGGAACCGCCGGTTCCGGTTTAGAGCCGGCTGTTCATAATTCAAGGTTGTCTTGAACCAGAACCAGGTATAGCCGTTTCGGAGCGGTTCGGTTTCGGTTCCAGTTTCAAACTGCCTGTTTCGATTCCAATTCGACGGTTAGAGTCCGATTTTCTTTTAAAAACTAACCGAACCGCCGAATCACTGTTCTATGAACCATGGAACCGGAGCCGGTTCCACCGATTCCAGTCCGGTTCCAGTTCTGAAACCGACAAACCGATTCTAATTCGTGGTTCCAGTTGGAATTTAACAACTCTAATTAGATACTTTCTCTCAATGTTTAAACTTCTAAGAAAACAAAAAATATTCAGAATTTTGTATTAAAAATAACATTTATTCTGTTTTTTGTTCATATTTTTTTAATCAATTCCTTAATTGAAATATTTATATGGCAAAAATTAATGTTGTGAAATATTTAGGTGGCACAAGTTGATGACATAGCTTTTTCTTGTAACAATTAATGAGGTGGCAATATCATGTGGTCAATTTGTTTGGACATGCTGTTCATCAACTTGCTCCTATTGAACATAAATGTTAATAATTTTTGCTATGTCACTAAAAAATATTTTATGACGATAAAAATATAAAAATTAAAAGACGAAATTATAAAAAAATATGGTAAGAGAAACAAAATTATATAAAAATATACGATAAAAGAAAAATATATTTCACCCGATTTGTTTTTCTATTTTCAAAAGAATAGGTTAGATTTAATTAAAAAAACCCTAAAGCTCACATTATTTTTTAAAATATTAATCCAATTATAATGTTTACAAAGTATGGTAATTATTTTTTCTAAGAAATACTATATATACTTAATAAATATATAAACGAACATTTTACATATTAAAAATTCAAACATTTTAGAAAATTTTTTTTATATAAAATATAAAATTATATATTTTTTTATATTTTAAATATTTTAGTACAAAATACTATAAAATATGATTCCGGAAAATAAGATTTAGAAATATATAAAATATTTGTCGTCAAACAAATGGAGCATAAGTTTTCCATGAAAAAATGATACCTTTTCCTCCTCTGAGGACGGAATGCATGGCGTGCTTCCGTCCGAACAGCTTCACCGGTATCACGGAAGGCATTGTTTCGTGATCTTCAGAATCAGACGAGTCATAAATGAGCGACATTACGATGAATCACAAGACGGAATGGTTAATCGAACTCGTTTCGTTCTTTCTCGTAGCTTTCTTATTACGGGTTTTAATGAAGGAGAAGCGAAGTGAATACGAGATGATGCAGAGTTAAAATTAATAGGAATGGAGCAGGATGATTTATACATGGTGAATGAGGAATCAAAGGGTGAAGTGAGATGGAGAAACAAGAAAAGAATTGCTTGGAGCATTGTTTCGGAAAGGTTTGCTTTTCATGGCAGTCACTGTTGGGTCTGAGCTTAGAACGTACCGTGCTTGTTTTGAGAATCTTCTCTTCCCTGTGAGGGAAATGCCTTGGGAAATCGCCTATTAAAAATATTCGGAATCTAGAAGTAGAAAAATACTAAGTGGTTTTTCGTTTGTCTGGAGGAATTTATTTTTTAAAAAAATATTTTTTTGATTTTTTTACGTTTGGTAACAACGAAAAATACGTATCACTTAAAAATTAACGGGAAGATAATTATTATTCTTAAAATATTTTTTTAAAAAATATTTTCTTATCTGAAATATAGAATTATATTTTTAAATATTTAAGTTTGAAATATTAAAAAATATGATTTCCAAAAATAAAATTCAGAAACAAGAGAAATATTTTTCACAAAAAATTATTTTTCGACAAACAAACGGAACATTATAATAATACAAAACATAAATCTTATAAAAATTAATTAATTTTATATTAAAAATTTATAAATAAACTCATACACGTACGTACGAACCATAAATTTTCAAAACAAGACGGTGGTTGTCCCAACTGGAGCATGTGTAGGCAGATGCTATTGATATAATCAATTAATAAGTCTGTTAAAAATGCACATCTTGACATAAATATAGATGGTGCTGGATGACCCGGTTCAAATGAGTAGATTTTTCAGTTAGTTCATTTTTCGGAAAGTTGTATTTTTTGGAAATTAAATTTTCAAGAAGTAAAAATATATGTCGTTTATTTTAAATTATACTTCCTGAGAAGTAGATATTATTTATTGATTTTTTATGAACTAATATTAATATTTACATAATTGTCCTCATAGATAACCAATTGCATATTTTATAAGATAAATTCAAAGATAAAATAGTAAAAAAGTTCAACTTTCCTAAGAAACTCAACTTACCTAGGTTTTTTTAAGTAAGTAACTTCCATTAAACAAGAGAAGTAGAGAGTTTGAGTTTTTGAGAAGATGACTATAAAAATGCAACCAAGTAAAACTATTTTGTATACTTATCAGGAAGTAGAACTTCCCCTTCCCGCTTACCCCAACCAAGTGAGCTCCAAGTCTGTCTCATTTTTATTGACATTTTTTATATTAAGTGTCTCAATATATAGATAATTTTTTATTTTTGTACATATTATTTATTATTTGAAAAATATTTTTTTATATTAGTTGTCTCAATATATATTGACATTTTTTATATTAGTTGTCTCAATATATAGATAATTTTTTATTTTTGTACATATTATTTATTATTTAAAAATTATTTTTACCTTCATCAAATTAATAACATTCTTATGTTTCTAATGCAGAATTATTCATCCAATTATAGTTCATTAAATAAGAACAATATTATAAAAACACATATTAACTATCTCTTATAACTAACATAACTACACGTTTCTTAATTTTTACAACTTATCTAAAATCGTCTATTATTATGGGGACGAAAGAAGTAATAAAATCCAAAAAAACCAATCAAAGTTCAA
>CANYCX010275165.1:0-15038 GCA_948193385.1 Breynia disticha f. nivosa
TAGAAAATAACCCAAAATTAATGAATATATTAAAAAAAGTAATTAATTAGGGAGAAAGAAATTCAATTACAATTGATTAATATGCATGTGAAACAAAATAACAATCACACATTAATGAATATAAAACAAGACAAATGAGCATTTTTAAGCATTAATACATGTGCATTCATAAAAAAAACATTATATCGAATATTTCACATAATTAATTGTTTGAAACCTTGTTTTTTAAATTGTAAATATATTTCAGTTCTGAAATATATAAATTTTATATATAGTTTACATTAAGTTTATACCTACAACAAGGTCCATTCCGTACAAAATACAATTAAAAAAGTAAAACATACTACTCTTTAAAAACATTTGAAACAACTAAATTAGTGTAAATAAAAAAAAATAAGGTATAGTATGTAATTAACCCAAACCATAATTCAACCCAACTCGTTTCATTGTAATTGATTGTTACATGTGCGTATAATTTCCCTATTATAGTAAAATAAGGGCTATTTGGCACCATGATTTTATTATGAAATTTCATATGACAGGCGCCACTGATGTCAACTACCTTCATTTATATGACAAAATACTCTTTGCTAAACAATAAATATACTCATCGCTAAACCAGCACATGATTTTATTGATTAAACGGTGGTGTAGTATATTTCCAATAGTTTCTTCATCTGTTAAGATATTCATGGCAGTCCAAAAGAAAAGCAAGTGAAAGATGGATTGTTGAACAGTTAATATATCAGATTTTCATTTGTTTTCTTGCACCCACACGAGTGGCTGTCATCTAAGCTCAACCAACATCAACATGCATGTATGAATGATATGATGCACTTTCTTTTTTTTGCTTATCTTGATACATACTAGCCGTTTATGCATTAAAAATGCTTCCATGCAATTTTTCCATTTAAAAATCTATTAAAATCATGTACTTTGGTTGCCGAAAAATCATCTATTTTTTCCCAACTGATGCAGCGTTGAAGCTTTTGACCAACAAATAATGTAAGGGTTGTGTAAGTTTGAGAAATTTGAAACATCATGCAGTGGTCAAAATGGTGATCCATATTCTCAAGTAATGTCAGAGGAAAAGTTTCATACAAACTTTGTACTCCAAGAGATCAGAGTATTTCTTACTTGGATCTGATTCTTGTGTTAACAAGTATGGTCAGTTAAAACATGTTGAGAAATATTGCGAGAGAGGTATGAGAAGATGGGGTTTACTTTGCCTGCTGTTAAGACTCCAACGTATTTGTATTAGTTATGTTAAATGTCTTTTTTAAATTATCCATTTTAAAAAATACTTTTAATTGATATATTTTTTTTGTGTAATTGCACTTGTTGAAATAGGTTTTGTGAAAATGCCTTTTTGTTTCATTTTTAATATTTATGCATGTTTGCCTCTATTAAATGGGTTAAGAAGTTATTTATGGAATTTGACAAATATTTTTCTCTCACAAATATTCTTTTTCTCACATATATTAATTTTTTTTCTCGTCCTCCAACAGCTACGTGAACCATTATTATCTTTTTTCTAACCTTTCACTTCTCTTTTTTCTTTTTTTCTTGTCCGAGAACATCACACTCTTCCATTCTTTTATTCTTTCTTCCTACATTTGTTAGACTTTTCCCTTTTGTGCTCAGTTTTCTTTGCATTTACACCACGAATCAAGAGTTATTTTATTTTAAAAACATTACATCTTTTAGATTTTTCTTTATATTTCAGTTTTTGAAATTGAAAGTAAGAATTATGGTAAAAAGAAAGAAGAGTGACGGTAGAGATGTTAGTGTGGATGCGTTGCAACCCACATACTGTAAAGAAGATGGTGGCTAGTCGAGTGGCTCCTGGAAGGTCTGTATTCTAATTCTTTCAGGAAAAAGATGTCAAAATTTATAGAGGATGGCCCTTGACGTTTAAGGGTCAAGTGTTACTTCTGAAACAGCTGGGATTGGGAGAGAGTGCAACGGAGTCTGCTTTGAAAGAATTTTCCATTTGGGTGCAAGTGCACGATCTGCCCTGGGTTTTATGATGAAGAGAGTAGGAAAGGGAGTTGGAGAGGCTATAGGGAGATTTATCAAGGCGGATCCGAGGAATTTGACGGGAATCTGGAAGTCATACATGAGGATCGTGATGCTATGGATGCAGAAAAGCCAGTTATGGGGACAGTTCCTATAAAAAAACCAGGAGGAGAATGGGTATGGATTCAACTAAAATATGAGAGGATCCACTTATTATGTTACTATTGCTATTAAGTGGGACATAAAGAAAAATTTTGCAGTAAGTTGTTCGATAATCCAGGGGCTGGAAAAGAACGAGAATTCGGAGAATAGATGAAGACAACTTTTTAGTGACCTCAGACGTCCGACAGTGAGAGATGGTTGCGTAGGCAGGAGGAGGCAGCTACGAAATCTCCTTAAATGGAAAATAATCAAGTGGGTGAGGATCAAGGAAGTGTGGAAGGTTAAAGTGGGAATCAAGGAACAGTAAGGGGAAGTAATCTGGGGAGGTCAACTACTAGGAAAGGAAAGACCAAGTCTGTTGGTCATGTGGTTAGTGTGTCAAAAATTAGGGACGCAATATCCTCGAACATGATGGATATTGATCCCACTGATTGTGAGCTGATAGTTGTTGAGTCAAAAAAAGGAAAATTAATGAGGTATATGAGCAAGTTCAAGTAGTAAAGAAATATGGTAGGCCTTTAATGGGCCTAGTTTTTTGGATAAATTAAATCTTTTAAACGAACTAAGAGCAAGACCTGCAAAGTAGGCTTGCCTACACTAATGAGTATCTTGAATTGGAATTGTCGAGGTCGGGCAGACCATCAATAGTTCAAAAACTTGTGGACTTAGTCTAGAAATTCAAGCATGCCTTTGTGTTTCTTTATCAAACTCACTGTAAAAAAGAAAAATTAGAAGCACTGTGCATTAGGATGGGGATATGTGGGCTTTTGTCTATTGAGAGCTCAGGAAGAAGTGGAGGGTTAGGCTTGTTTTGGAAGCAATCGACTGGAGTGAACATTTTGGCTTTCTTGCTGAGGTTTATAGACACGAAGATAAATAACTATGGGCCAAACAAATGGCATCTTACAGGTTTCTAGGAGAACCTGATCAACAAAGAAGAGAAGTATCTTAGTCGACCTTAAAGAGCTTGGCCGACATATCACAGTTACCTCGGATTTGTTTTGGAGACTTTTACAACTTGATATACAACTAGGAGAAATGAGGCGGAGCGATATATCCAAGTTGCTTGTTGTAAAGTTTCAATCAAGCCATTGAATACTTAGACTTTGAAGACATGTTTGTTAGGGGAGAGTATACGTGGGAAAGAGGTAGAAGAAGGGAGAAATGGGTTAAGCAGAAGCTCGATTGGGTTCTTGCCAATGAGGAGTTGGTCTCGTTCCCTTAAAATTAGGTATCTTTAATAACCTCTGCTTCATCTGATCATTTGCTTCTACTTATATGCCCAACCTAGATGTAGAAAAGGGGAAAGGTTAGGAGATTCAAATTTGAAAATTCCTGGGAGGAAGATGATAAGTGTAATGGGGTGATCCGTAAGGCATGGCTTGGTGTGACTAATTTGAGCATAGTGGATAAAATTAGGGCATGCGACCTGTAATTTGGGAATCGTGAGCGACCTCAATTTACCTACCGGCACCTGATTCTCTGCCTTTGTTTGTTGACACAAAAGTTACTTAGGCTCAAACTCTATAACCTTAACCTTCATGTTAGGCCACCAATAACACTCTCTCAAATCCTGATACATAACATAAGCAGAGGAGTGCACCTCTGCCAATATCTCTTACTTTAGTTCTGGCATATTAGGCACACACAACTGATGCCCATAATAAAGTGTGTCAGTCTCATCCACTCGACGTAGAGTTTTTGTCTTCTCTTTTTGATTCTCGTCAACCTAGGGTCTTCCTGTTGACTTTTGGAAACCTTCTCTCTAATATCCAGTTTGATTTGAATGTGAGCGAGCATCTTACCATCTATCAGGTCCAATTGCACTCGTAGTTTTCTGAAGTCAAACAATGATTCTGCTTTGAAAGTAATCGAGTCTAGTTGTTCTCGCATCTTTCGACTTACTGCATCTGCCACAACATTTGCTTTTCCCTGGCGGTACTCAATCTGCAGCCATAATCTTTAATCAGTTCTATCCATCTCCTTTGCTACAAGTTTAAATCTTTCTGGGTGGTCACGTACTTAAGGCTCTTATGATCCATGAAGATCTTAAATGTTTCCCTGTACAAGTAGTGCCTCCACACCTTTAGTACATGCATGATGGCTGCCAACTCCAAATCGTGTGTCGAATAGTTACCCTCATGAAGTCTCAACTGTCTCGAAGTGTAAGCTATCACCTTTCCTGCTTGCATCAACACTTATACACCACATACTTTACTCCCTTAAATGGCAAAACTAAGATTGGAGCCCCACTCAATTGTTTCTTCAGCTCCTAAAAACTCTGCTAGCATTGCTCACTCCACCTAAAAGGTACATTCTTCTTCAATGTCCCTGTCATAGGCCTGGCTGTCTGAGCAAAATCCTGGATCAATCCCCGATAATACCTAGCTAGCCCTAGAAAACTACGAATCTCAATTGCATTTTTAAGAGGCTCCCACTCCCATATAACTTTAATTTTTGAGGGATCTGATTGGACCCCATGACATGAAATCACATGGCCCAAGAATACCACCTCATCCACTCAAAACTCACACTTACTAAACTTGGCATACAATTGCTTGTCTCTTAGAGTTTACAGAGCGACCCTTAGATTATCCCTGTGCTCTTCCCTATCTCAGGAATAGATCAAGACATCGTCTATAAACACCATCATGAATTGGTACAGATACGGTTGGAATATTTGATTCATCAGTGCCATAAAGGCGGTCGGTGTATTAGTAAGTCCAAAAGGCATGACTATGAACTCAAAGTGTCTGTATCTTGTTTAGAAAGGTTGTCTTTGGAATCAAGGACTCCTCCACCTCAATTGCCAATACTCTGATCTCAGGTCGATTTTTAAAAATGTTGTTGCTCTACGCAACCGATCTAGGAGGTCATCAATCCATGATAACGGGTATTTATTCTTCATCGTTAACCAATTGAGTTACCGATAATCTATACACAATCATATACTCTCATCCTTCTTCTTAACAAACAATACAGGAGCTACCTACGGTGACACACTCGGTCTAATGAACCCCTTTTCTAGCAACTCTTCCAATTGCCTCTTCAACTCCCTCAACTCCACCGATGTCATATAGTAAGTAGCAATGGAAACAGGGGGAACACCAGGTATAGTCTCAATCCAGAAGTCAACCTCCCTAGGGGGTGATAATCCCAGTAAATCCTCTAGAAATACATCAGCGAGCTCACTCACAACTTCCACCTCACTCACCCCATGAGGTGTGACATTCAAGTCCACTACACTTGCTAGGAAGGCTTCACATCCTTCTCTCATTTATAATAAAGCAGTCACTACTGAGATTAAACATGTAGGCACCATTCTTCATTCGCCTACCATGATTATTTTCTTCTCCCCTTCAACCTCAATACTCACCTGCTTTGAAAAACAGTTTACTACAACTCAATTCTTGGATAACTAATCCATGCCTAGTATTATATCAAAATCCCTTATTAGAATCACAACCAAGTCTGCCTTGAGTCTTTGCTCTCCCACGACTAAGTCACAGTCTCGAACCACTATGCTAACAACTAGAACATCCCCTGCAGGTATAGACACTACTATTAAATATCCTAGTGATTCCACCTGACCCTGAACTCGATTCACAAAGGAATAAATAGCTCCAGGAATAAATAGCATACACCCTGGCCTATGGTGTGGGTGTAGTAGGAGCTCAATAGGCTCCTCTCGATCTACTTAAGGAGGCAGTAGATCCTCCTCTACCTCTGCTTGTCATGGTCCTATTATTTCCTGCACTACTCGGGAGAATGGAAGGGTTTCCCTCGACCTCTTTCTTCAAATTACATTGTCAAGCAATGTGTCCCGTCTAACAATAGTGATAGCAACTAGCCCTCTCCAACTCTCGTATCCCGGTGAGGATATAGTGCCTGAAGAATAAGGGCCTCTCCTCGACCTGCCAGTCCCTCAGTTGAAACCCCAGCCTGTGGCCTCTACGTCTGTGCCCAGCCTTGCTGTTGTCCTGTAGGGTGTTGGAGCTACTAGACACTCTCTGGCATTTGTTGTCTTCCTTCTTCCTTTCATTCATTACCTCCTCACAAGCAAGTGCACCCTCAACCATCAACTGATAAGTAGGCAGCTCGATGAAAATCATCTCCCAAATATCTAGTCTCAACCCTCGACTAAAACAATCTGTACACATTTTATCTGTAGCGGTCTCCTCAAGGGCATATTGTGACAGTCGAGTAAACTGCCTCTCGTACTCAGCCACGGTCATACTACCCTTCCTCGGGTCCAAAAAATCCATCTTCTTACAGTCTTGATAGGTTTAGGGTGTAAACTTCTCAGTGAACACCCGTACAAAATCGTCCCAAGTAAGAGTAAGCGGCTCCTCTTTGCTTCTTGGAACCCTCTCCCACCAATATAATGCATCCTCCTCTAGCAGAGATATCAAATACTTCAATCTCTACTCTGGGGTACAGTCTAGGCGCCCTATAATCTTATCTATGGTCTTTAACCACTCCTCGGCAACTTTGGGGTCTGTAGTACCTGTGAATACTTTAGCCCTCTACCTATGGATCCGCTCATAATTCTCGTCTTGCTCATCATGAGGCCCCAGGGCCATCGGAACTTGAGCCTAAAGAATTTGGGCCAAAGCAGCCTGTGCAGCAGCTGTGACCTGAGCAAATGCCGCCTGTGCAGCCTGAGCAGCAGCGGCCTGAGTGGCCTATTGCATTATCTCCAAGAACTGCTGGAACATAGGGTGTGGTGGTACAACAGGTGAAGGTGGAGGTTGTCCACCATGCTGGGACTCAGCCATGTGTCCTTGAACTAACTCCAAGGACTCTACAGGGTCAAGAATGTGGTCGTCGCCAGGATACATCCTAAAGGAATAGAAAGAGAAAAGTAGATTTGTAAAACCTCTATTTTTTAAAATTGTTCAAATTTTATAAAACATTTCAAACAATTATGCATATGCTGCGAGGAATCTACTCCCCGCTCTGATACCACTAAATGTGATGCTCAAAATCTACTGCTTATTTATCGATAATTATTAATTTATTTATTATTTTTCTAGCCATATTTTTTTTGTTAGTATAACCAACTTCAACGTGAATGCGTGAATGTTATATGCTGACATTAATTTGCAAAGAACTTTTGAATATCATTTAAAGAGAAATGAAAGAAAATATAAAACAATGTTATATAAATATAACTAAAACAATAATGCCTTGGGGAAAGCCCTACATGGCGTGTATCAACAAAAATGTAAATTTAACCATTTGACAAAAAAAAAAGGAAATTAAGGTTTGTAGCAAAACAAAAGATGTGGATGAAATCCTCAACCTTGTAGCAATCGTCCCCAAGAATGTCCAAAATAGCGTGGAGAGAGAGAATGGTCTATGCTGCAGCCTCCTCGTCTGTAATAGTCAAACACAACCACAGAAAACATGAGTACAAAAACTCAATAAGCGTATGTCCCTCTCGTCACTTACCTAACCATACAAAGTCTAGTACATTCGTTCATTCATCCTCACCTTTATCTCTTTTTCTAGGGTCTCGCTCTAGATACTCACAAAGCTCTGCCCTCACTTAAGTTTTCTACAATAGGTTATCCAATTTTTTTTTCTGTTTTTCTATAGTGTTACTTAGCCCATAAATGATAAGTTCTAAGTCCAGAGTTTGGCCAGATCATGTCCTAACTTCAAGTTGTTTAGGAACTAGGTTTAGAGTCATTATAGCTTCCCTGGGTAGGTTTAACGTACATTACTTACTAGGCTAAACCTATGTTATTCTCATGTGCAAATTAGGGATTTCCAGCAGATGAATAAAGTAGGTTACCCTTCTGGGTAATGTACGTTACTCTCTGATAACGTACGTTAGTGTTGTCTCTAACGTACGTTAACCATCTTAATTTTTCTTACCAACACAGCAGAAATCAGCGCGGAATGGTTAATGACTGCCCGTAGTGAGATAACATACATTATTTGAGCCCATAACCTACGTTACTCAGCTGCAGAAACCATCCTTTAGGCATACAACTTACATTCAACACTTATGAAATTCACCTAATCACTAGCATGTTCCACACACAATTTCAAACATTCAAACACACTCTCAATCCTCTTTACCTACACTCTTAACACCTAACAACCATTTTATACCTCATCCATACAGGCAAACAAATCAAACATAAAATCACAATTTCATCATTTCCTATACAATTTATACACCACCCATAAACATATCACACTTGACACTCACTCCTTATACGTATAACACAACATAGGTATGACATATTTAGATGCATTATGAAATGGCATGCCCCTTTCATTCGTTCTCACTGACATGTTTTCTCTCATTTAGAGGATCCTCTCTCTTTCCCTTGGTTTTTCAACCGGTGTTCACACACTTAGAATCACTTAGTCTCATATGACACCTTTCTATCCGTGCACATGCACTTAGAAATCCATCAATCGTGCATTGCCCTCTTTCTCTCGTTGGTCAACTGGTGTCGATGCGCTTAGAAATCCATCAGTCTCAAATGACTCCTTTTCATTCGAGGTATATGCACATAGATATCCATCAGTCTCGCATTAACATTTTTCATCTTTTCACTGTGAAAAATGGTGTCAATTCGCTTAAGAATCCACTAGTCTCGTACGACACCCTCTAGTCATAGCACATGTGCTTAGAAATCCATTAGTCTCACATTGCCATTGTTACGTAAGTTGACCAACAAAGCACTTAGAAATCCATCAGTCTCATATGACGCTCTCTAATCCCTAGTATATGTGCTTAGAAATCCATTAGTCTTACATTGCTAGTTTTTATTCAAGTTATCCAACCAAGGGTGGCCTACACTTCTCTCTATATTATCTAAATCATCATTTGTGCAGCCTCTTAGTTTCATACTCTCGTATCAACTCTACCTTAGGATTATGCCATATGCATGAAAATTATGAATACAAATGCATACATATACCTTCCTACATCCATTTATTCATATTACCAAGCATATCATGCATTCATTCTCTCAATACTCTTCATACCATAAAAAGTAAAGGAAAGTACATTTATTTCATGTAACCACAACCAAACACATAAAAAAACATATTTACACATCAAAGCACACTATGCAAATCATGGTCATTCCTTCACACATAAACATACACACACACCATACACAACATTTCATACCATAGGGTTTATAATTCATGGTTACATATTAATTTACACACTAAAGCCAACATAGTTAACCATGCAAAGACTATATATGAATAAGTAAGGGACGGGGCATACACTTACCTCCAACTCTAAGCGAGCCCCTCTGGCGGTTGCTCTGGCTCCTCCGTGGCTTCGGCTTCTACACATTTTTGTTCACAATTGTTTGAATGTTAATATTTATACAAACTCGTACCAATCAAAGAAAACTCTAAATTTTCCCTCTCTCCTTCAAGGTCCCCCTCACACCTAACCCTAAAACCTAACCCCTTTTTTACTCTCTTTTACAGTTTGTCTTTCCCTACTAGTAAATTCATTCTAAACCTATTAAATTACCCCCCATTCTCTTAATTATACCTCAGAGATTCAAAATCTTACCTTAATCAAGCATTTCCTTCAACCTTGCCAAGAACGAGATCTGGTGGAAGGAATGGATTTATGTATGGAAAGATGGACATTTGCGAGGGTTTTGGGAGAAATGATGTTTAGGGAACCCTAGAGGATTGGTGTTGGATGTTGGGAGGGTTTTGTAGGGTTTTTGAGGTGTTATCATTCGGTTTTGGGGTTGTTTCTCGTAATAAATGACGTGTAAAGGGGTCCCGATAATGTAGGTTAAAGGAAATTAATGTAGGTTTACCAGTATACGTTATTCTGGGAACCAAACCAGAATAATATACGTTATCCACCTTGGTAATGTATGTTACTCAAGGTTTTCCCAGAATAATGTGCATTATTCTTCTGAATAATGTACGGTATTCAGCCCCAGACTGCTGCTTTGTTATTTTCAACCCCCTCCTATTCTATCGTGACCCCTTCTTAACCCCAACTTTCCTAACATAGTTTGGAGTTTATTGCAACTATTTTAGGATTTAAATTGAGGGTGTTACATAAGGTGGTAGGAAGAACTTATTTTTAGTTTTATACCTATAGATCTGAACAGCTCTTTCTAGAACAAACTTGTAAATATCTTATATTCTAGTGCACCATGTAACCTGTCAACTTATTGCATATAGAGCTTAACAACTGTGGCTACGGTATAAGGATTTAATAATGAAAGGAAATGAGCATATTTAGTGAAAGTATCAATTATTACCCATATGACTGTCTTGCCATCTGATTTAGGCAACCCTTCCATAAAATTCATTAAAATATATTTTCATGCTCTATTTGGTGCTTCTGTATGGTGTAACAACCCTGGGTAAGGAAGATTTATACTTTTGACATGTGGTGTAAGCCTGGATGCAGTCTTTAACTTAGGATTTCATGTCTATCCAATAAAAGACTTTCTTTAACATATAGTAAGGTTCACCAACTATGGAAGCATACATTGCTCTTTGAATTGTGTTTCTTAGTTCCCCTAGGCTGCCTACAAAAATTCTTCCCTTATACCTCAAGATACCCTAGTGATATAAGTACTTGGCAGCTCCATCTTATTTACTCAATAGAGAGAGGATGAGTTATTGTACTTTGACATCTACTGAGTAAGTCTCTTCTAGCTAATTCATCCATGCCATTTGAGCATTGGTAAAGAAATACAAACTTCCCTCTGCTTTCTCTTCATACTTTTAGGATAAAGTATCTATTTATTTATTTTCCTGCCCTTTCCTATATTTAATACTGTAACTTAGCCCCGTGAACGGTGTCTAGCAAGCGTACTAGGTCGGTATAGTTTCACCACAGAAGTATGACAACTGGGATCGAATCTCTCGAGGAATGTAGTATCTAATCCAATTTGGTGCTAAAAGAAAAGAAAAAGAAAACATTAAACATGATAGATTGATGATTGAGAATTGAACTAAAATAATAAATGAAGGAGAAAATAAAATCTGGAAATAATAAGTAAAAGCGTTGGGTCTTCCTAGACTTCAATAGACATACACTTGGTTAATAAAATGGTTTGAGGCTAATGTTGGTGTTCTTGCACTATCATCAATTGAGAGTCCCTTTCGGGATGCGCAAAATTGCGTCCTTAAACCTAGATAATGTTCTACTCTCGTGATAATTTAAACTAGGCAAGGCCATTTGGTCATATAGGCATTTCATCGAACACTTTAGTACCAATTGGTATATTTATATCCAATTGATCCTAACACTATTTGATTAGACTTCTTATCCCTCGTCTTTTATAATTCCAGGACAAGATTACTAAAATTGAATGATAAGACAAGATTGAAACCAAATGTTCTAAGCTAGCATTCAATTAATTAAAGTGCAATGGGAATCTAATCCTAGCATATCACTACTATGGATCATCCACATGCCTTTAATCAATTACATCGCTATCGCAATCATAATAGATACTCTTAAAGCAATCAATCACAAAATGTCTAAACTATCATTCATCTATAAACCCAATCAAATAATCAACATTCAAGAAAAGATAAATCCATTCAGCACAAAACCTCAAAATCCATTCAAGAAAACCAAGCATATAATCTATTTACATCTTAGGAAAATCCCAACAAATGTTTAGCCTAACATGACTAACATTAAACACAAATAAAATATAAATAAAGAAGACATAACCATGAGCAAAAGAAGAAAAGAAAACCCTTGAAAGCTCCCCCTTTTCTTCCAAGAAAAATCCAGCCAAAAAGTCCCCTTCTAGACATAATACAACTCCTTTTATAGCCTCCTTTCAGCCCCTTGCGAAATGTCCAAAGTGCCCCGACTTAACCCATTCATTTTAAGGACATTTTAGGGCATTTAGAGTAAGTCACGTTTGACACATACAGACCCTCATTCGTGACTCAAATGAGTCACGATCGTGGTATGGTTTCTGCCTCCAATATTTCTCTAACTTCACTCCACTTTAGCCTTCAGAGTGTGAGTCATGGTAGTGACTCTTTTGAGTCATGTTCGTGACTCAGTTTCTGCCCAAGAAATTTCATCAACATTCTGAGTCACGGTCGTGGTTAAGATGAGCCACGAATGTGGTGCCTCTTCTGTCCAACTTTAAGGTTCAAATTCTTAAGTCACATTTGGCCAATCTCAAGTCTCATTCGTGGTCATGTTGAGTCACGTTTGTGACTCACCTTCTAGCCAAGATTTTACTGCTTAAATGAGGGTTACGACTGGCCTTCATTCGAGGTTTAAAACACCATTTTCGTGTATTTTCTGGCCAACTTTCAGCTGCATTGAGGTGAGCCACGAATGTGGTTATGGTGAGTCACATTCGTGACTCACCTTCTGCCCACTTTTCCTTTCTTTTCTTGAAAGCAAAATCAATCCCTCAATCATGGCTAGCAGTTGAGTGATCACAATTCACCATTTGACCAACACTTTAGGCTCCGATCCATGCTCGTGACTCCTATGTTCAAGCCTCCAAAATAGCCCTGCTTGATGTGTCATGATTTTCCATCAAAACATAGTAAATTTTCATGGTCTTCAAATAAACCTAGATAAAACCAAAATGTGGATAAGCTTGCGAAAACGTATGGTTTATCTAATAAAATCTCACAAAAATCCACTAGAATTAAATGGAATAAATGTGCATTATTGGCCCTATCAATCCATTCCAACCTAAGTTCCTTTAACCATAAATCCATATATATATACACACATGCCAAATTTCATAATCATTCTTATAAAAACATCATTTAATCATGCCAACGTAAGCTTTCCAATTTCATTAAGAAACATAACAAGAACATCATGCATCCACTCACTTTCCATGGCAAGTAACCTCAAGATTCCATTCTATGCACATAAGAAACATAATATGTGAATGAATGCAAAACATGCAATGATAATGCATTCCCACACACATGCATGCCCCAGGGTCTTTCCTTTTTTCCTCGGTCCCTGACCGACATCGACCTCTCGCCCAAAATATCCTTGAACCCAGTCCGGCATCAAGCCCAACTCAAAAGTACCTCATTCCCAGGCTAGCATCGAGCTCTCTCTTGGAATCTCAAGGCCATATGTCACATAATAATGCAATAAAACACATGAATCAAATGCATTCATTATGGCCAATCATTAATCATGTACATGATCATATCATTTCTCATCATCTCAATCTCAATATTAAGTGCATACTCATGCATCATAAGTAAGTCATGCTTACACAATTCATTTCATCTTTCAAAAGCAAGAACATAATCATTTTTCAATCCAAGTCATAACCCATCATGTTAGATAAGGATCCACATCGATAAGTCACAATAATAAGCAATAGCTTATTCTTACATTTCAATCACAATTCATATCACATATCAAAGTTTATTACTACAAATAGTAACACTTTTCAATAGAGTTTCCTTATTAACCTTAACCCATCCTAAATAAAACAAAAGCTCATACATTTATACTTGAAACCAAATCATTCTCAATCATACAATTTGACGTAGGTCAACTGCATTGTACAAATGCCATCTCGACAATATTCACACCATACAAGAACAACCCACTCATATAAAGCACATCCTATCCATCATGTACAAATCAAAACATTCAAATTACACCACGATAATTCAAACAAGAAAACTTTCATTCAATTCAATCAAGTCCTTTTTTACTGACTCGAATGCCACTATCATGTAAACAATTGTAGTTTTACTGGATATACTTAACCCGTATAGATACGAAAGTTACAAAATGGTAAGGGTAAACACTTACCTCAAAATTTGCGAAGGTTGCTTTCCTAGCAATGTTACCAATCACATTTCAATTTAGTTCCTAAAATATTCAAACATAAAATTCCTCATTAATCACAACGTACATAGTTACAATCTTTTATCTTTATTATTTTAAGGTTTCTAGCCCGTCCATTTCGTTTCCTTTCCTACATTTACATTTTTCTCGATATTCTCCTTAGTGATTTAGTTTTTCCCAAATAACCCAAATGACTAATTCTTAACTTGAACAAAATTTCTATTACTCATTCTTAAACACATTTAGTTTTCTAGTCATACATTTCCAACACCAACCCAATTTATTAAATCAAATGATACAAATTTCCTTCAATTAACATTTTAATTTTAATCTTAACAGATTTACATTCCACCAAAACCTTTAATCGAAAACGACAATAGCCTTCTTTAATTCATAACCTCCAAAACAATTCAACATACAAACCTCATCCATTTACATCTCCCAATTATACAACTAGCATAAAAATTACACTTTTTAATAAACCCTACCTAATATAAAGATGTTTAGTAACGGTCAGCCCCTTCCCTTCCTCCTATCCATCATAACCTACAAGATAAAACTAATCAAACACAAACGTATAACCTCTCAATCTGTCGTAACTGAAATTAAGGTTTTACGTGTAAAACCCACCATTATAGTCTAAAAGGACGGTGGTAGTTCTAATTCGTGATGGTGGAGGTAAAAACAAAACAAGGCACGCCGACTGTGGGTTGATCATTGTAGGGCGGCAGAGAGGGCAATGAGAGAGTTGGCAGGGATGGAGAGAAAGAGAGAACGTATGGTGGCTCTGGGCCGTGCGACGGCCAAAAGAAAAGGGAGGCATGTGTTGGTGGTGGAGGTGCGGGGTTCATGGGAGCAAGAGGGAAAGTATCTACTGGAGAATGTGCGATGGGAAGAAGAGAAAAAGAGGGAGCTTGTGCGATGGGGCGTGGCGAGGGAACGAGAGGGAGATGGCGTGTTGGAGGGGAGTTAAGCGTGAGAGAGGAGAAAAGGGAGGTGACGGTTGGGAGCAAAATGG